>OVAV01002071.1:0-11840 GCA_900406375.1 Iberis amara
TATTATTATTATTATTATTATTATTATTATTATTATTGGATTATTCTAATTTTTTCAATCACAAAAAAACCCATTGGAAATATTTTGCAAACAATCTATAATACCATAAATCTATATTAATACCACATAAGAATCCACTCGAACATTTCATCTACAACTTCAAAATCACTCTGAAAGTGATATAAATATTGCTATTTGACCAGGAGATACGACAATTCAAGACATTTTATCTGGAGTCGAATCTTACATGCACCTACAAGGACCATCATGGGCCATAGCTCAATATGTTCAAGCTATTGGCTTCATATCTCAAGGTAACTCGGAAAGTGACCACAAGAAAGCTAAAGGACCAGGAGAAATCTCATTTTTCATACTTTATTCGAAGATAGTTCATGCATCACCTAGTTGTGTATTAAAGCCGTATGGGCTATAGACCAAACCACTCAAGCCATTGGTCTGATATTGAAGATTCCCTCGGAAAGCATATATAAGAAGACTATTAGCTTAGGTGGAATCCTTTTATCACGCAACAAAACAAAAGTCAATTTGAAAACCACCAACTTGCCATATTTGGAGTCTAATGAAGATTTGTCAAGCCAAAAGTTTATTTTGTGCAAGATGTGCGTTATAGAAACACTCCAAACAATACAGAAGCTTCCAAGATACCACGGATTCATGCCCAAGCTATCAAGATTCAAATCAACGGCTACTTCCTTATTTGAAAGATTTTTTCATTATGTTCAAACGGCTACTTTCTTATTTGGAAGATTTTCTCATTATGTTTCAACGGCTCCTTCTTTCTTTGTTTATTGCTTAGCTTTTTAGATTGTTGTACTGAGCATTATATAAGCTCATTTTCGTTCATTATGAAGGCACCCTTGACCAAATTAATAAGATATCATTTATTCTTCTTCAAAGTTTGTTTACTTTGAGAGTTTTTTGTTCTTTAGTCATTAAATGTGTAATTTACTTCTTGTCTATTGAAACCCACGGGATTTCAGTGAGTTTGAGAGATTCAAAACCCATGTTCTTCCTTGATTGAGTGAGTCAATTCATCCTTATCACTTTCATCTCTACCTTCAATCCATCTTTCGCAACAAAACTTGTCAACTCTTGACATCTTGTGATTAATATGACTTGGTGTGACTTCGATCTTACATCAGGCAATTAAAGAATCCTTTCGCTAATCACCGGCTTCACTCCACTCTCTCGCATTAGTTGCACGCAGTCAGCTTCGGTAGAAGATGTCTCATATGTTAAATCCTAGGATGGGTCTGAATCTCTTCATATCGTAGGTGTATAGCTCGAGGTACTTAAAAGCGTTTATGGCTACAAAAACTCCATGTCCGTGAACTTCGGTTTGACTTAACCGTCTTCTTATTGCGTCAAAACGCTTCAGCAAACTCTTAACCAAGTCACGATTTCCATTTTCTTTATCTCTTTGGCTTATGAGGTATCGAGTACACGGTAGTGTTATCGGTATTGCAGTCGTCTTCTTCGGCTTCTTTGTCAACCTTTGTAAGTCCTTTGATCGACAAGCTCTTTTTTTCAATGGACCATCAAAAGCAGGAGCATGAAGTGGTGAAGACATGACCGGCATTGAAAATATGGGAGTATGAAACAAAATAAAAAATGAAAATCAATATATCATATATATGTTATTTAGGCCTAAATTTTTTTCTTTTTTTACACGTAATATTTTTCTTTTTATTTCATGCACTCATATTTTCAATGTCGGTCATGTCTTCACCACTTCATGCTCCTTCTTTTGATGGTGGTCCGTTGAAAAGAAGAGCTCGTCGATCAAAGGACTTACAAAGGTTGACAAAGAAGCCGAAGAAGACGACTGCAATACCGATAACATCACCGTGTACTCGATACCTCATAAGCCAAAGAGATAAAGAAAATGGAAATTGTGACTTGGTTAAGAGTTTGTTGATGCGTTTTGACGCAATAAGAAGATGGTTAAGTCAAACCGAAGTTCACGGACATGGAGTTTTTGTAGCCATAAACGCTTTTAAATACTCTCGAGCTATCCACCAACGGTATATAAAGATTTGGACCCGTCCCAAGAGTTAACGTAAGAGACATCTTTTAAGTGTTTTAAAGAAGTGACTTAAATATTGTTATTTTTTTCGTAGCATTTGACAATGAATTTATTTAGTTATACTTATGTGGCTAGTCAAACAAATCTAATATAGCCATAGGCATGAATTTGTATACAGAAGAGTTAAGAGACTTAATTGAACTATTGTGAAAACTTAAGGGGTTCGAATAACAACTTATGTAATTACAAATTAGCCCCATTTCGTGGATTCAGAAGTTTCAGTCGTAGATTCATATCTATACGTATACGGGCACTTGTGAATTGTGATGTGAGATCTTTGCCTCTCGCTCTCGGTGGCAATGGGAAGCTCGTCGAAAGAAGAAACGGCGAGTGACGGAGATACAGCAAGTGGTGGCGCATCGCCGTCCAACGACGGTAGACTCTTCTCCGAAGGCGAACGTGTCCTCGCTTACCACGGTCCTCGCGTCTACGGAGCCAAGGCATATAAACTCTCTCTCTACGTTTTCTCTGTTTCTATGCTTCTCTGTGTTTCGACAGATGTTTGCATAATTTGAAATTACTCGTGTTGATTATGCAATATCAGAAATAGGAATTGGAATCGGAATTGAGATCTATTTAGATTTGCTTTTAGCTCTTTTTTTGGTAGATTTCGTTATCGAAACAAGGAAGAACCTAGAATTGAATCAATTGAGCTTGATTTACATGTTTATGTAGCTTATGCGATTCAATATTAGTGTGTAAGTGAGGCCAAACCTGATATGAGCTTGATTTTGAATGTTTATGTAGCTTATACGATTCAACATTAGTGTGTAAGTGAGGGTAAACTTTAATATGAGCTTGATTTGAATGTTTATGTAGCTTATGCGATTCATAATTAGTGTGTAAGTGAGGCCAAACTTGATATGAGCTTAATTTTGAATGTTTGTGTAGCTTATACGATTCATAATTAGTGTGTAAGTGAGGCCAAACTTGATATGAGCTTAATTTTGAATGTTTGTGTAATTATGTAGCTTATGCGATTCAAGATTAGTGTGTAAGTAAGGCCAAACTTGATATGTGTTTGATTTTGAATGTTTATGTAGCTTATGCGATTCAGGATTAGTATGTATGTAAGTGAGGCTAAACCTGATATGAGCTTGATTTTGAATGTTTATGTAGCTTATACGATTTAAGAGTAGTGTGTAAGTGAGGCCAAACCAGATATGAGTTTGATTTTGAATGTTTATGTTGCTTATGCGATTCAAGAATAGTGTGTAAAGTAAAACCAAACCTGATATAACATTTGACTACAGGTTCAAAAAGTCGAGCTTCGCAAAAAGGAGTGGAAGTACTTTGTTCATTATCTTGTGAGAATTCTTTCCTCTGAGCTATCATAGTTTCATGTGTTGATTTCACTGCATGTTTCAATAGTGTAGCTATTTCATTTTGATTTGCAGTATTAAGTGATACAGAGATATGTGTCTGCAGGGTTGGAATAAAAAGTGAGTATCTCTTCTGCTCTCATGTCAAATTATGTAGCAAAATCAGTAAATTGGTACACATGATATGAATGTTTTGCCACCAGCTGGGATGAATGGGTTAGTGCAGAGAGATTGTTGAAACATACCGAGGAGAATCTTGTGAAACAGAAAGCTTTAGACAAAAAGCAAGGAGTAGAAAAGGGTACCAAGTCTGGACGTTCGGCTCAGACAAAAACTAGAAGCTCTGCAGGTGAGTTTAAGCTCTTTAGTACCCAATACGCTGTTCATTGCTCGTGACTTATGAAAATTAAGCTACATGGGATGATGGGAATCCTCATTTCTGCTGGCTTTTGCTGATGCTTATGGAAGGAACCTTTATCTGGCTCAGTAGCCTGCCTGTATATACACTGTGTTGATTAATTATCCCCACCATATTGACCCTTTTCAGAATACACAATTAATTTTTAGTCATCTATTCTATTCTAAGAAAATTTTACTATTTTGTCAACTATTTGATTCTGGTCTTGCAGACACAAAGGCTGAGAAAGATGACACGAAAAACAATGGTAGGCAACATATTATTTTTTCCGTTCACTTTGAAAGTCAAAGTTCTCCTCACATCATCCAAAGAATTGGTTTTTTATCTGTAAAATTTATGGAAGAAAGTCAAGATTAGATGCAACTTTAATTTATCTAAGTTAATAGATGATTAAATTCTCCATTGCAGCTGCAAAAGGGAAGAAGCGAAAGAACGAATCAGGAAATGAGGTCAGGCTAGTAAAAAGCTTATAGTTGTAGTTGATCACTCATCTTGTTTAGTATACTTCTCTAGTTTTATGACTTCTAAGATGGCTGATGTGTTGTGATGCATATATACATACATATACAAAAAGAGCCCATTTTTCAGGTCTTTTGAAATTGATGAGGTTGTTTGTGTATACTTTTGTGATCTATAGAAGGATAACGTATCAGCAGAGAAGCTAATCAAAATCCAAATTCCGGCGCCACTGAAAAAACAGCTAGTTGATGACTATGAAAATATCACGCAGAAGGACAAGGTATCATCAATTTACTCTGTTTTTATTCACATACTTCGCCATTCTTAGAATCATCGTAGAATCAACTATATTATATCGAAGTAGCTTGATGCATCTTTTATATGATTACATAATCCTAGGTTGTGAAACTTCCACGTTCACCAAATGTCGATGAGATATTATCAAAGTACCTTGAACTCAAAACCAAGAAAGATGGCATGTGAGTCTTCTATTCGGAACACACTGAGACCAGAATTTGATATATGTTAATATGATTCTCATAACTTTAATGATGCAATCTCTGTTTCTATGCAGGATAACTGATTCAGTAGGTGAAATTTTGAAAGGCATAAGATGTTATTTCGACAAGGCATTACCAGTGATGCTTTTATATAAGAAAGAACGGCGACAATATCAAGAAGCAATCGTAGATGATATTTCACCTTCAACAGTTTATGGTGCTGAGCATTTGCTTCGTCTCTTCGGTAAATTATCTCATCAACTTCTTAATTTTGGACAGTAAACCGAACTCAACCTGTTTTCTTCAGTTCCGTTATTCTGTTCCGGTTATTAGGGGTGGGCATAATTATCCGGAACCGAAGAACCGAACCGAAAAATCAGGTTCGGTTTGGGTACGGTTCCCTTTAAACTACCCGAATGGTTCTTCTTATCAAGAACCATAGATTATCGGTTCGGAACCAAACCGAACTTCCGAACCGAGGAACCGAAAATATAAGGTAAGTGTTTATACCAAAAACTATGGATATATGTCCATCTTACCAATTTTTGGATATTTTTGGTTATTTTGGGTATTTCAAGTATTTTCGGTCTCAGATATTTTTGGTTTTTTGGGTATTTTTGGTTTTAGGTATTTTGAATATTTTCAGCTATTTAGGTTCTTTTGGATAAAACATCCGAATCGAACTAGAACCATTAAGTTGTCGGTTCTCAAATGGTTCCAAAATTTGAGATCCAAACCGAACCGAACCAATTTTCTAATGGTTCCTATATGGATCCTATATTGAAAGAATCGAAAGAACCGGAATCGAAAAGAACCAGAACCTAGTAAAATCTGTTGCTAAATTCTTGAATTGACTTCGACTTCTTCGTTCGTTTTTAATTCATTTGCAGTGAAGTTGCCAGAGCTTTTTTCATATGTAAACATGGAAGAAGAAACATGGAGTCGAATGCAACAAATATTATTAGACTTCCTCAAGTAAATCTAATCTAATCTCTCCTTTTTTAGATTACAATTTCGGATTTTCGGAAACTCGAAATTTGCTATAAAATTCTTTGCAGGTTTATTCAGAAGAATCAAAACACATTCTTGCAGTCATCAGTATATGATTCTGATAAGGTTTCAGATAGTAAAGGCAAAGGAAAAGATGAGTGAGGTAAAGCAGGCTTCAGAAAAAATTGTGTTGTAATTTTAGAATTTTCTTCATTTTTCTCATGAATTCATAATTGTAAGGTTAAATTTTCTTGAGATTAGAAGCTTGTTATGAAAAATTTTACAGTTCTTCTGAATTTGGTCTTTTTATTTATTTATGTCTCAATAAAAATTCTCTTTTTTTTAATTTGCTCTCAAGTACTCAATTGAAAAGAAAACAAATATTATGTTCAAAAGTAAAAAACTACTCTCTCCGTTTCGAATTACTTGTTGTTTTAGAGTTTTGCACACATATTAAGAAATCTCTATTTTCTATAAAAACACCGTTAAATATTGTAAATCAACCAATAGAAAAAAATCCTGCAATTATTCTATTGGTCAAAAAAGTCAAATTCATTTAATTTCTGCATTGAAAACCTAAAACGACACATATTTTGAAACGAAAAATTTTCTCCAGAACAACAACTAATCTAAAATGGAGGGAGTATTAGTCTTCAAAGTTTTAGATTTTATAAGAATATGATTCAATGGGATGAGAAAAAAAAAAAAAAAAGAATCGAGAAATATGCTTACAAAAACTATACAACCCAAAACTTCATCATCATAATATAATTTTTCAGGTATTTGGAGGAGAAGATGATCTCATAGATTTCTCTAAAAACTTCAGCAAGAAAATGAATAATAATCGAAAGATTCTTCTTACTGGTCTTTAATGCTTTTGTCCTCAGATTCTTTCTTGATGCTTCGATAATGAAGAAGAATAAGCTTGTGTTGTTGTATCTGTTGGTTTAGGTTCATGTTTGTTTCTTTTACTTCTGCGTTTTGATTTTCGGATTTTGGTAGAATGTTGTTGTTGCTGCTTTGGTATCACCAAGACGGTTTTGGATTGTGAAAATGGTGTTTGATCTTTCTTTTTAGTAGGTGGCTCAGGAGGAATATCTAGCCATGGAGTTTGTTTAGCTGCCACTGTGATCTCTAATGGTGGATCAATTATCCATCTGTAGTCATAGAACAAGAAAAAGAGAAACAGAGGATCAAACATCAAAAAGCATTTAGATAATACAAAAGCATTCATGAGTTTAATTCAAAGTTGGTATTATAACATCACCTAAGAGTTCGCGACAACGACCAGTGATTAGCGAGAGCGACCAACGACATGTAATGTTGTTTGTTTAAGTGTCGCAATGACTAGTATCTATATTTTTATTTTAAATTTATATATTTAAAAAATCTAAATTATATTTCTACATTATATATAATCAAATTTGATTATTAACAATTAATTTATTCTTTTATATATTTATTTATAATTTTCTTAGCTTAATTTAATATTATCATATTTAACTTTTGAGTATTTTATATTAATATTTTGAAGAAGAAAAAAATTATTTAATTTTTTCAAAGTTATTTTAATTTAATATAATAATTTTATTTTTATTTTACTTTTTAGTTATTTTAAAATCGTTGTTTCCATTTGTTTGGTAGTCGTGCGACTAGTCACTAGAAAAAATCAATAAGAATTTAATTGTTGTCATTGGTTTTAGTAGTTAGTTGTTATCGCTAAAGCGACAACTAAAAAAACAACAACATTCAATCGGTGTCGTTATTCATTCTAGTGGTTATCAAACGAACAACATTAATCATATATAAATGATTATAGAGTTTAAGGCTTACCCGGGAGGGAATTTACTATCAGCACGAGCTTCAACACGAAGCCACCATAGCAAAACTTGTTTCCCACAACTTCCAAGTGGTTCCACCATTGAAACATCATTCAATAAACCCAAAGGACTCTCTAAAACATCTTCATTCTCATTCACCAACAAACCAAACTCTTTAACCCACTTTGGCTTATTCTCATTCTCCCAAAGCAATCTCGAATTCAACACAAAGCCACACCACTCCAACTTTCGAGGTAAAACCGCACCAACATCATCTATATAAACCGCACTCTTACCCGCATAGGGCAATGTATCGAAAATATGCCATCCAATTAACTTATCGGTCGAGTTACAAGCCGGACCTTGTACTGGTAAAGACAACCTCTCTTCTTCTTTTTCTTCTTCGATCTCTTTTCCGATTGACACCATATCTAGCGCATTTCCTGAATGCGCTAGTATTCCAACCGAAATCGCACCAACCCAGTTCACATTTTGAATTTCGTCGAAAAACTCCATACTATGCATATTACTATCATCTGCAAATATTACAATCCCATCAAGCTTCTCTTCTTTCACAACTCTGTACATAACAAAATCGGAAAAACCATTACTTTTCAGCTACATATTCACATAGATTCCAAAAAATCTAGATGCATTATTAATGAACAATGCAAACAAAAGAGATTACACGAAATCGAAAAATCATCACTTTCAGTTTCATATTCACACAGATTCCTATCAACCAAGCCAAACATTGGTAAACTTCTGATACTTCTACACGACTCTGCATCTACATATCTCTATTTATACCAAAATGCCCAATTCTACTCCAAATCCAACTAAAATTTGAAAAGACTCAATAAAGGTTTAAAATACTCTAAAAACACACTTTAACTCGATAAAAGAATCCAAACCAAATGGTAAATTTTAGACGCTTTTGCACGACTTGCATGTGCATATCTCAATTTGTATCTTAAACATACCAAAACGTCTAATTCTTCTCCAAATCCAGCTAAAATAAAATAAAAAACTCGATAAAAGTCTAAAGTACTCTAAAACACACACTTTTTGACTCGATAAAAAAAAATCAAAACTAAATGATAAAACCACGTAAAAACCGAATATATCACTGAATAATCAAAAGATATTACACGAAACCGAAAGATCATCACTTTCACCTTCACATTCACACAAATTCCAAACCTAGATGCATTAATGAAGCTATCAACTAAGTCAAACACTATAAATTTCAGACGTTTCGGCACGACTTGCATCTGCATTTTTCAATTTGTACTTTAAACATACGAAAACGTCTAATTCTTCTCCAAATCCAGCTAAAATCCAAAGAAAACTCGATAAAAGTCTAAAGTACTCTAAAAAGAAAATTTTGACTCGATAAAAAGAAACTCAAAACTAAATGGTAAAACCACGTAAAAACCGAATATACCACTAAATAAACTTAAAAAATTACACGAAATCGAAAATCATCCCATTAGAAAAACCTATCAAGTATCAACACGCAAACAAAAGAGATTATACGAAATCGAAAAATCATCACATTCACACAGATTAATTAGCAAAAAAAACTCAAATCAATCTCAATCAAAACCCAAAAAAAAAAAAAAAAAGAAAAAAAATCAAATTTTGAACTAACCTTAAACCTTGAAGTCTCATAAAAATCTCAACTTTACTTCGATCTTCCCAAGTATTAGGCATATTTCGATCAAACCCAACATGAATAATCTTAATCCCTGATTTAGCTAAAATCAAACTAGTCTCATTACTAACACCACCAGCTTCAACAACAATCCAAATCAAATCATAAGGAACAAGCATTAACGAATGCATCACACCACTTAAATGCAACTCTTGAAATGTTCTAACATAAGTTGGAGTTATAGCAATTATCAATTTATTCTCTTTTCTCCCAAAATTCATCTTTTGCTCTTTTTGAACCCTAGAAATTATCTTATGAGCTTTCATTACTTCAACTGGATTTGGATGTGGATAAGGTCGAATTCGAATTCCATGTCTTCCAACAACAACACGAGAAGAAGAGCTTGAGATCGAATTCGTCGTCGTCGTCTCCGGCGAGAGATTTAGATTCCGGTTGAGTGTGAGATTCTTTAGAGGTAAATCAGAATAGAGATTAATTGAAGAAGTTGAGAAGAAGACTAATCTTGAGAATCTAAATCCGAGAATTAGACTGATTAAACAACAAAGACAATGAAAAATTAACCAAAATATTGACTTGCCGGAGCTTTCGCAGGAAGAATCTAGACTCGCCGGAGATCTGTTCCGGCGATTTAAGTAGCTTTGATGTAAAGCTGAGGGCTTCATAGCTTTTTTTTTTTTTTTTTTGCTCTTTCGTTGACTTTTGAAGAAAAATCGAAGATCTGATTTAAAAAAAAAAAAAAAAAANTTTTTTTTTTTTTTTTTTTGCTCTTTCGTTGACTTCTGAAGAAAAATCGAAGATCTGATTTAAAAAAAAAAAAAACAGAGAAAGAGAATTAACTTTGATTTTACGATTTGTGTTTAATCAGTTTGATTATCGCTTTCTTTTATCTTCTCTTTTATTTGATGCTTTGATAAAACTCCATTGAAGCTTTCACAAAGATAAAACTCTGTTAAAGATGTACACGTGTCGGTTTCTTATTGGGTTACAGTTTGAGTAAATCTAGGGTCTTCATGTCTAAGTGGTTAATTCGGGTATTATCTTTAATATCATCAAATCTTATATTAAATGTAGACTAGATACTTCCTCAGTTTTTTCCAATAATTGATTTTTTTAGAATTTTGAAACATATTTGAAAAAACAATAAAATTTTGTTAATAAATACACTAATTTTATAATTTTTATGTACCAATCAGAATCCAATAATTCAAAATATATTAATTAATTTTTAAATTATACAAATAAGCGACAAAACCAAAACTACACAACTAACTAATAAATCTGCAAATTAATTTTTATGAAACAACAAAATATGTTGAAAAAAAACTTAAAAAAAAGACGGAAGGAATAATACTATTGAGGAGTAAATAGGGTTTTAATGTGTAAGTTAATTTTGTGGTTAATTCGGGTATTTGAATTAGGACATAATAATGTGTTTAGTTAATGATTATTGGAAAAAAGTGATAATTGAGGAATGTATCAAAATTTGGGAATGTGTCGCTTTCTTATTGGGTTACAATTTGAGTAAATATAGGTTTTTAATGTCTAAGATAATATAGTGGTTAATTCGGGTAATTATAAATTAAATGTAAGGACATAATAATGTGCTTAGTTGATGATGATTATTGGCAAAAGTGATAATTGAGGAATGTATAACATTTTTTTTTTTGTGCTTAGTCGTTAATTTAATTTTCTTTGTTGTCAAAAAAAAAAGTATCACAAATTTGGGAAAAAATAGATTAATGATAATGATTGATTACGGTTTCTTTAATTGGGCTGTTGATTGGCCCATGATAATGACGTATAGCTTATAGTTTGGTTGGGTAATGATGTGACACGGTTTGGTGGGGTTTTGGTTTAGAGATGAGATCTCGGTTAGTAGAAGGTAATAACTAAACCGGTTTGGTGAGGAAGTTTTGTTTGATAGATATTGGTTCGTTTTCACTTGCAAATAAAGCATAGTACATGATAACTTTGCACCAACCAAAGTGTATAACCGTATATATGATTAAGCAGAAGCTGGGAATAAAACTTGAGATCCGAGAATATTCAGAAAACAAGAATTGTAAATACTTTTCATAGTGGTTTATAAATAAATATTTTTATGGTTTGTGAATACTCTTCATAGTGGTTATAAAAACTTCTTTTGAACAAACGTTCTTTTATTAAAATATTAAGTATGAATAATACATTAGACCTAATAGGCTATTTATAATAAATAAAAAAAAGATAACCTAAAAAATATTNAAATAAATTAAGATAACTACTAAAATAAATAACAATAAAGATATTAGGAATATTTAGAATATTCCAAATATCTCGCTGCATCAATATATGTATATTAATTTTTTGCTTTCGACCACACCAAATCAGTCTAGTTAATTCAACTATATTATCCTTGATCGTTCCAATCCACACGTTTCGATATTCTCTTTCGGTTTATGGACTTCATCACTATCTGGCGATCAGATGTACTACTACAAAAAATTTAAAAGACTTTTTTGTTGGTCATTGATAACTCTCAAAATTCATGGTTTTTACATGTCATT
>OVAV01002072.1:0-11839 GCA_900406375.1 Iberis amara
CACCCATACCAGGAACACCGGGGAAACGACAAACCCAAGACAGGCGACGTTGGGTCCGGTGAAAAGAAAACCGGTACCAACCAGAGCCATCTTCCAGATCTCCAGAAACCGCCGAGAATCAAGAGAGAAGCGACTAGCTCGGCGCGAAGACGAGAAGGCTACACAAACCAACGAAGCTAAGATCACCGTGGCGCAGCCACAATAACACCTATCTTCGTCGGAGATTCACTAACAGAGGAAACGAAAGGAGTCCCAAGCCCTGCAACACCACCCCATAAAGTCGCGAAAAGGAAGAACAAACGAAAGGAAAACGAAAGTTGATCCGGTCCCGGCGCTATGTAAGCCACCGGAGACCGGATCTGAAAATCTNACTATGCTTTTTTTTTCTCTCCGGCGGCTGAGACAAATAGAGAGGAAAACTAGGGTTTTATTTTTGCCTTTTTTTCACTTACAACTCGGAAAATAAACAAAATAAATTACAACTTACAACTAATTACATTTCATTAAATGTTGTCTTAGGTGTAAAGTCGACTTTATTAAGAAAAAAATGAAAAAGGTGAAAAGGAGAGAACGTGAAGTTTGTTACCAAATTTTTCCCTCTAGAAGCTTGTTACGATTACGCCACTAAGAATTCATTGAATATAGTTGCTATTCTTTCACACGTAATAATTTTTCTAATAAGTAATTTCGAATCTTTAAATTTCTAACAAGAGTATAGCTGGAAATGTTATCCAAATTCAATTTTGATGATTCGTTGGCTTTAATTGATAGCCTCTTTTCAAAACAAAATGACGAAGAATATCGTTTTCTTATTTGGTTTTATGCTAAAATTTGTATTTAAATATAGAGAGACTTCAATATTTGTTATGTAGTTAAAGATGTTGATATAAAAATTCATATTATGTTAATATTTATAACTTTCTTCGGGCTTGATTGGTTGCAGCTGTGGCTTTTGTTTTTTTGCTATAGAAATTTGGCTGTAGGTTTTGTTGTCGTGGCTTTAGATTTTTGTTGCTGTGAGAATCTTGGCTGTAGAATTTTGGTTGTAACTTTTTAAAATGAAAGCATGATTGGAAAACTTTGTGTTGTAGATTATTTTTTATGTTTAATCCTAAAAATTAACATTGGCAGGCAAAATAAATAACAAAAACTTAATCATGAAAAATTAGAATTATATTAGAAAGATATAAAAATAAACACATTACATTATTATATCTATAAGATTTATATATATATATATAACTCATTTTAATATGTTTATGAAAATATAAACTGCAGTATATACATATATATATATATATAGACGTGGAAAAATATTATATAGCTTTAGTTTGGTTTTTGGTCGATTGTTTGAGTTACAGTTTCGTTTATTATCCGTCAGAGCCTAATTCTCGTAATTGGATTATTGATCGTAGGTGGCGAAGCTGATGCAAGCTCAAGCTTTTGTTTGTTTTCTTTTATTAAACTGTTTTGAGATTATGAGATATGAATGTGATGACATTCCTTTAGTTTTATCTTCGTCTATTTCGACTAAATAATTTGTAAATAGCAATACTTTTGAGTGCAAAATAAAATAAAATATATGGACAAAATAAATAGAGAAAGAAAGAAGAGAGAGGAAAAGCAAAAAAAATAAGTGCTTTGAGAAATTGGCTTTCTACAGCCAAAAACAAAAGAAATCTAGTATTTTGGATGTGAGCAAAAATAGGAAATCTACAGCTTGATTAGTTGCACTTTAGTGCTGTAGAAATATATTTGGATGTGGAAAGCTTATATTTGGCTGTAGAGAGCTTCTACAGCAATAACCAATCATCACCTTGGTGAATTGATTTTTTTTTTTAACGACAATTGAATTTATTAATCACAATAGATCACTGTTTACAAACAATTATAAGGATAACAAACAAATATGTTTAATTTTCCACTAAAGCTCGGTTGTAATGGCTATTTTTGCTAAAAAATCTGAACATATGTTAGCAATAAGCGCAGACTTGTTTTATTCCTTATGTGTACAAACGTTTATATACAAGAAGAAAAGCTAAATCAAAGGGACTATATACAGAAAGAAATAGAGACATGTAAAGTAAATATTGTAGTCATTAAAGCTTGATATTCTGAGATATTCGTGTATCCTTAACACGTCCTCTCAAGATGGAGGTATCTCAACAACGCCTATCTTGTGCCGTAGTTCTTGAAACCTTGATCGAGGTAGAGGTTTCGTAAGTGTGTCGGCTAATTGATCCTCGGTATTAATGTGAGCCACTCGAAGCACTCCTTTGTGAACTTGGCCTCTAATAAAATAATAATCAATGGCAATATCTTTCATCCTTGTATGAAAGATAGGATTTGCACATAAGAATGTAGCGCCCACATTGTCGCAGTAAAAAACCGGTGCATTCTGTAAAGTAATTCCAAGCTCAGTTTGGAGATTGCAGAACCACTATAGTTTTGTTTTTGTGTTAGCTACTCTATACTCAGCTTCCGTTGAAGACCGAGCAACGCCATTTTGCTTCTTCGCGGTCCAAGATATAGGATGCTTAGCGAGATATACAATGTAAGCATTGGTGGAGATGTAGTCATCATCATCTCCTGCCCAGTATGCGTCAGAATACCCATGTAAAGTAAGCTTGTTTGAAGCAGAAAAGAATAGTCCATGTGTCGGGGTTCCAGCTAGATATCGCAACATTCTCTTTGCAGCCTGCCAGTGTTCATTAGAGGGGCAGTGCATCAAGTGGGACAAACGATTTACCACAAAGGAGATGTCAAGTCTTGTGAATTATAGATATTGTAAACTCCCAACCAGCTTTCGATATTTTGTTTGGTTCGATAAAGCTTTTCCAGAGTGTAGGCTTAGTTTTGGAGAAGATGCCAAAGGAGTGGAGATTGGTTTAACATCCTGAAGATTATAACGATGCATCAGATCCTGAATGTATTTCTTTTGGGAGAGATGAAGTCCATTTTGTGTACAATGTGCTTCAAGGCCTAGGAAGTAGTTGATGTCTTCTACATCCTTCATCGAGAATCTGTTAGCCATGGCCTTAAGAACTGCCCGTATGGTGATACTGCTACTGCATGTTATCAAAATATCATCGACATAGACCAAGAGACAATGATTCCAGTAGTATTCATGATGAACAGTGACGTATCAGCTAGTGAGTTTCTGAAACCAATGTGTTCAAGAAAAGATTTTAACTCATTGTACCAGGCGCCAGAGCTTGTTTTAAACCGTAAATTGCTTTCTTTAAAAGACATACATGATTAGGCTTATCATTGTCTCGAAAGCCAAGAGGTTGTTCCATATAAACTTCATCGTTGAGAGAACCCTGAAGGAAGGCGTTATTGACGTCGATTTGTTGAACGGGCCAGGAGCGTGTCACAACAATATCTAACACCAACCGCACAGTGGTGGCTTTAATAATTGGACTCAAGGTGGCTGTGTAGTCCTTGCCAGACTGCTGATTGAATCCCTTCGCCACCAGACGAGCTTTTGATATGTGAAGTTTAGCATTAGACAAGAATTTGTTTTTAAATATCCACTTACATCCACTGACATTGTAGTGAGGTTGTCGCAAGATCAAGACAAATGTTTGATTGCGTGCCAAGGCATCGAGCTCTTCATACATTGCCCTTCACCATCGGGGTTCTTTGGGAGTTTCATTGACCGTCCTTGGTTCTGAAATTACATTGGGAGATATGGTATTTTGGTTTGCATATTTAGGGTTAGGTTCTTGAATGTTGTTTTTGTTTCGGGCTTTCATCGGGTGACCTATAACAATCAATGTGGACGATTGTTCGGGTTGAGGCGTAGGATGTGGTGAAACGGGCAAATTTGGTTGAGTTGGAACAATGTTAGGTGCGATAGGTGGTGAGGATGAGAGGATAGGTAATTGGACTTCGATTGTAGATGGGCTTGGATTTGTTTGTGGGCATGGATTGAGAGGTGAAGTTGAGGGATGTGTTTGTGAAAGGCCCTGCAAAAACAAAGCATCTGTGAAATCGATAGTTACCTCAGGTGATCAAGGTTGCCTAGTTGTCGGTAAGCTTTCCGGCGGAGGAGTGAAGGAGGGAATCCCACCAGGCACTAGCAACGTCAGAGTGGACGGGAGAGATACACAAATTTGTTGAGGAGAAGAAATTTTGTTGGGTTGTGGAATCGCTTCTGATGACGTGATTTTGACGAGGAGTTGAGTGAAGGGATACACTGTCTCATCGTATCTCACATGTCGAGACGTGTATATTTGTTCTGTGGATGGCTGAAGACAGTAGTAGGCGCTTTGAGTGAGTGAATATCCTAGAAAAACACAAGGTGTTGAGCGACTCTCAAGTTTGTTTGCCGTGTAAGGTCTAAGCCAGGGGAAACAAAGGCAGTCAAAGGTTCTGAGCTTCTCATAAGGCTAGGAAAGCTGAAGTAATGGAGTAGGCAGTCTGTTGATTAGGTATACGGAAGTGGCAAAAGCATAAGTCCAGTAGGTTGGTGGCATTCTAGCATGAGTCAGTAGTGAGAGACCTGTTTCCACAATATGTTTGTGCTTCCGTTCAGAAATTCCATTGTGTTGCGGTGTATGTGGAGGAAAGGTGTAATGCGTGATACCATCAACAACAAGGTGTTGACGAAGCGCAAGATATTTGTCACCATTATCATAAAATAGAGTCTTGATTTTCTCATTGAAGCGATTCTCAACCAGAGCTTTGAAAGGTATGAAAATATCTTTGAGTTGGGATTTTTTTAAGGGTATATAGCCAAGTGTATCGGGTGTAGTGATCAATGAAAATAACATAGTATTTGTAGTTATCGACTGAAACAGTGGGGGATGTCCATAGATCTGAAAAGATATATTCGAGAGGCTTGGATGAATTTATAGAAGTCTGGAAAAATGGAAGTTTGTGACTCTTATTAATAGAGAAATCAGTAGATAAAATTGTCTTTGAAGCATAATGTGAACAAAAAAGTGAAAACTATTTGAGAGTATGCTGAAGAATTAAGGAAGAAGGATGACTGAGGCGAAAGTGCCACTGTTCCTCTGTTATTTTTGGATGAGATGATGCAAAGAAAGCTGAAAATTGAGAAGGTGATGTAGGCCACTCATAAAAATCCTCTTTAGCTCTGCGGTTCAACAATGAGATTACTGACTTCAGATCCTTCACCTGAAAGTGGGAAGGGAAGAATTCAACATAAACTTTGTTAGTATTGCAGAGTCTATACACAGACAAAATATTCTTTTACAGGTTAGGTACCAATAAGGACATAATCATCCGTTGTGTAAGGTTGATGAAGTGATAGATTCTCTAGATCAGTGGTCATGTGATGAGTTGCACAACTGTCCATTATCCAAGGCGAATGAGGGTGATCGTTTGCTGAAGCAAAATAAGCACGTGGTTGCCAAGGAGTAGAAGAAGGACGAGACTGTGAGGCAGTGTGTTGGCTGAATAGTAGAGAGCATCGCTTGGCACTATGGCCATAAACGCCACAATATTGACATTTTCCTTGATAACCTTTGGTCATCGTAGTATCATTGTGTTGATGAAACGATTACTGACCTTGATTATTGTGTTGTTTTCTTGGTGTCCATTATTGGTTAGACCGATGTTGATTGCGTCCATAGTTTTGTTTGAATCTGGTGTTGGCGAGGTTGGTAAAGGCTTGTAGTGCAGGAGGAGTGGCAGACATCATGAGTAGCTTGGCTTCATGGTTAAGAAGCTTTTCGTGCACTTCAGTGAGAGTTGGAGTATTATCACGACCTTCAAGCTGGTCGACTACTGATTTGTAGTCATCAGAGAGCCCTTGGTAGATGAAATCAAGCTGATCTTCATGCTCCACCGGTTTCCCAAGTAAGGCATGTTGATCAAACTTGGTAGTAAGACCTTGAAAGTATTTTTCAATGGTGTTTGTACCTTTGACATATTGTTTGATGTGAAGCTTCAATTTCTTGATGTGTCTCTTGCTAGGTTTAGCATAGTTTGCCTCTAAAGTGTGCCAGATATCAGTAGTGATCTTGGAATTTGAGACAAGAGGCTGAACAGTTGGAGAGACTGTGCCTAGAAGACCACTGAAAAGTAATTTATCATGTCTCTTCCACAGGACATAAGCTGAATTGGTTTGAGTTACACCATTGGTAGTGACTGTCTCAGACGGAGGCAGAGTGGTACCATCGAGGTGACCCGCGAGATCATATACATCAAAGAGTGAGCAAATTTGTAAACTCCACATCCTGTAGTTTGTAGAAGTAAGTTTTGTGATGTTGGTTATGCTAATGTTGAGGATGATATAACTGTTAATATCGATTGTTTCTACTCCTGGTGTTTACCATTGTTGAAAAAGGAGAAACGAAGTCTGGAAAAAAAATTTGGGTGGCTAAAAATTAGGTATCGAGGTGAGGTTATGATACTATATAAGTGCAGACTTGTTTTATTCCTAATGTGTACACACATTTATATATAAGAAGAAGAGCTAAATCAAAGGGACTATATATAGAAAGAATCAGAGACATGTGAAGTAAATATTGTAGTCATTAAAGTTTGATCTTCTAAGATATTCGTGTATCCTTAACATTAGCTTCTTTTGGCCGATGTTGAACTTGTATGTTGGATAAATGAGCTGGCCAATGGTGAAAAGTTTGAAGATAATGGTGAAATTGATGATGGTTAGTGATAAATTTGATTAAATGTATGATCGATGCATTATCCCCTTCAAAAAAAACTTGAGTGTGTCCTAACCCATAAGCGAATTGGATAGCCCATATCAACGCTGAGAATTATGCCTCTTCAATTGTATGGATACCCTCATAACACTTATGTCCACATTGCAGAAACCGTCTCTAAGAGTCCCTAGTAATCCATCCAAGTCCTGATGGTGTATTACCCAGACGATGCGATGCAACGAAATTACATTTAACCCAAGGGGAAGGTAAGGCCTCCATGATTGTAGGTGTATGGCATCTGTAGAAGCAATCAGAATGGTTGCGGTGCAAGTTGAGGTTGATCTAACCCATTCGTTAACATCCCTTTGAGCTCTAAAAATGAGTTCAAAAGTTTTTGAATGTTATCTTGTTTTCGATGAAAGTGTTTCATGATTTCCAAAGATGCTATAAGCGCCATAATGGCACTAACTCAGCTTCAGTGTTAGATGTGTTCCCAAGATAGATGTTAATCAGAGTAGACAACTTAACTGAAAATGGGACTTGTGGATCAAACAGCTCCGACAAATTTAGTCCCATATATCTCCATCCTCCATAAGCATATGGGCAAGTAAAAGACAGATGGTCATTTGTTTCATCAAAGAAATAACATCTTGGACAATGAGATGGGAAATACGTCGCTTTGCCAAGTTATAACACGATATGAAAGAGTATTTGAGCTAAGTTGCCAAAGAAAATGTTAAAGTTTGGGAGTAATCGACAGCTTCCAAATATTCGTTGCAAGGTCCGGATTTGTAAAAAATGGTGGTGGGGTCATGGGGACTTGGTCCGCTTGTGATAGAGCCAATCGGTAAGCAGATCTTGCAGTAAAAGACCCATGATTGCTATAGTGCCATAAATAGCGATCCGGTATTGGTACGAAGGGAATATATAGTTTCCTTATGATCTCATGGTCTCTTTGATGGACATGTCTAATTAGGCATATTCGTTGCATTTCTTCAACATTAGGTCGTATAAGCTTGTCACCGGAAGAGCATGGGATCCATACAAGATTATCGCTTGTCTTGGGGGGAGTTGTACGTAGCCATGGTTCATAATCAATTTGAATTGACTCACTGTTACGAATATCAACTCATAAACCCTTTTTAAGTAGTTCTCTACCATAACGAATCAATTGCCAAGCATAGGACGAACGTACTTTTTTGTTCTTGTATTAAGAAAACTACCATCTTTAAAGTATCGTACCCGAAGTAGATTAGCTAGAAGTGAAGTCGAACGATTCAGTATTTTCCATTCTTATCCTACCAGTAATGATTTATTGAGGCACATGTTGTGAAAATTGAAGCCACACAATACTTTTGGGTACTGAATCCTTTGTCAAGATAACCAAGACATTTTTCGATGATTCGCAATACCTCCCCACCAGAAATTGGACATAAAGTAATTGGGAGAAAAAAGCAATTCATTGAAGTATTTCTGGCATTGCAAAAGCAACACGCTTGAGAAGTATTTCCCGTCCTGCGGGAGATAAATACCGATACTGCCAACCCGATATTTGCTTCTTAACCTTGTCTATGATATAGGAGAATATTTCATTCTTTTTCGGCCAAACTACTTCGGTAAGCCTAAATATTTTCCTCCACCACCTATCCCTAAAATGGTTTTTATCGGATGTCTAGTATACTTACGAAATTTATTTCCCAAAGTAATGGTGGACTTATGAAAATTTATAACATGACATGAAACCCAAGCATTGTTGGAAGATGTCTTTCAATTTAAGAGCGTTTGTAATATCAATCTTGACAAAAAGAGAGAATCATCAGCGAACAGTAAATGACTGATAGTTGGAGCATGTTGGCATATTTCAATGCCTTGTAATTTTCCTCTAGTTGTCGCCTTTGTGAGGGGAGAACTCAAAGCATCTATACAATAAGTACGGTGAAAGTGGATCTCCATGTCGTAAACCTCTTTATGAAAGAAACCAACCAGAAGGGCTTCCATTAATGAGGAATGAGAAAGACACTGCGGAAACACACTGAAGTATCCACCTAATCCATTTGTCAGAAAGATATTTATCTTCAAAACGTCTTTAAGAAAATTTCATTCTAAGTTATCATACGCTTTATTGATATATGTCTTGACCGCCATAAAATTTGAATTTATTTCATTTTTTGCGCCAAACGAATGAAATAATTCATATGCAATAAATACATTATTCGTAATGGACCGGCCTGGAACAACAACAGCCTGATTTTCTGACACTAGTGTAGGTTAACACTTCTTCAACTGATTAACCAAGATTTTAGAGATTATCTTATACAACACATTGTAGATGCTTATTGGTCGAAAGTCTTTCATCGTTTTTGGTTTGTTAATTTTCGGAATGAGACATATATTGGTATGATTCCAATATTTTGGTATTCTGTCTGAATAAAAAAGACTGTATTTCTGTCATTATTGCTGGTTCGACCGTATCCCAATATTGTTGATAAAATCGAGCTGTAAATCCATCAAGTACATGTGCCTTTGTAGATCCAATAGATTGTAAAGCTTCATTTATTTCTAAAGTCTGTATTGTTGTTGTTAATTCTTGGTTCATTTATGGGGTTACAACGGTTTCCATTTCTGCTAACACCGATTGAGAATTTACTTCCCCTTGAAACGTGAAAGTAACCGTTGACGGGTTCGTCGACGAGAGAGAGAATCGTCGCCATTTTTTGTTCATTAAGTTTTGAAATCATTTTGCAAGTGAAATTAAAATTATATTAAAATTTTTTAATAAAATTTTCTATATTAGTTTTATAAGTAAATTTTGAACAAAATTTTTTTTAGTAACACCTTTACTTCACTTTGATCTGTTATATTTTTAATTAATTTTAAAAATACAATTAAAATTCAAAATAACAATTTATTCCTTTGTCGCAAAAGTGTAAGAAAAACAAATAAAGGCCTTAGTTTCTGGATTTTTAATTTTTGATTTTAAATTTTGGTTTTAGATAGTATTTCAAAAGAATGGAAAAATTAAATTTTGGCAAGTTACAACAAGTTCTGTTAAAAACCCTTTAAATTAAGTTTTGCAAAAGATTTGAAAGAAAACTAATAACTAATAGAACATATTTTCAACAAAATAAAAGAAATCCACAAAAAAGTAAAAAAAAAAAAAAGCAAGTAAAATTTGGTTTTTGGATTTTTGTTATAATTAACAAACTCTAGATTTTATATTTTTTGGGAAACAACTTTTCTAAAATCTTGATTGGATAAAATAATAATTTTTGGAAAATCAGAAATTAAAAACCACTCCAAAAACTACAAACATTATCCTACATGCTCTAAATATAAAGATGTTTCGAAGAATCAATTTTGACATGATCAAAAATTCAAAATCTACACGTCTAGTCGATTGGAACATATTCATGATGACTAATTTTGAGAATGGTCTATGCGAAAGTTTGGAATTCATATAGAAAACCAAATCCCTCCAATCTAATGTAATCGATCCAAATCATGATAAGTATAGCTTTTGTTTAAGTTCATTGTTCTGAAGTGTACAAAATGAAACCAAATAAACGTAGAACCAAAGTAAAATACTATAACACAGATAAAACTAAGTTTATCTTTTTATATAATTGATATCAGAAAAATTTTTGAAGATCAAACTTTTTCTCGGTAGATAACATAAATTATTTTATTGGGACATTTTTTGGCTTGGTACTTGTTTTAACTTTAACTTTTTCATATCTCGTCTGCTCCATTGGTTGTTCAGGACAAAAAAATCGTAGTGATTAGAGTAACACGTGTAACTAGCCGGACGGTTCTTTCGCACAGAACTTTCGGAAGGAGATCAACCGAAAGGTGATTTTATATATATTTGACTCAAAAGACACTTTTCAGAAAAAAATATCATCAAAATGCAAAAATAGACAAAGAATTTATCAGTACACGTATTTTGTCAACATATGGGCAAACTATTATTTAGTAGTAACTACAAAAGCGAAACAATGATATTATATAGGACAAAAGTACAGCAGAAAAATTGACCAGTGGCAGAGAAGATAACCATGACCACCCCCCTTTTTAGTACTTATGTATATATGCATAAAATATGTATATATGGATAAAATATTAGGCTATTTGCATAGATAATTAAATTATAGATCAAAATTAGGAAAGTAACAAATTGACTATATTGTTACTTTCTTAAATATTATATTTGTTTAATATACCAATTATACCTCTGCACATGTTTTCACAAAATAATTGAGCTATCTTCGACAGCTGTATTAGCTGTCTCTTACTCTCTCTCCCTAGTTTTTTTAATTTCAATCTCATTCATTCTTTTATACAAATTATAAATTTGAATTCAAATAATCAAATAACAAAAACTTACTATGAAAAACACATATATTTTTTTCTACATCTAACAAGATTTAAATTATTAAAACCGGACTTATATTTTTTAATTAGTGAATAGTGAATTTTCAGTTTAGTGAAATATAAACCCAGAAATAGTCGGACTACTTATAAACAATAGTCCAACTACTAATGTTTATAAACCCTAAACCCCAAAATATAAACCCTAAACCCAAAAATATGAACCCTAAACCCGAAAATATAAACCCTAAATCCGAAAATATAAACCCTAAACCCGAAAATATGAACCCAAAACCCAAAAATATAAACTCAAACTCCAAAATATAAACCCAAAACCCCAAAATATAACTCAAGACCCCAAAATATAAACTCAAAATCCTGAAATATAAACCCAAAACCCCAAAATATAAACCCAAAACCCCAAAACATAAACCAAAAACCCCAAAATATAAACCTAGAACCCCAAAATATAGAGCGAAAACCCCAAAATATAAACCCAAAACTCCAAAATATAAACCAAAAATCCCAAAATATAAATATAAACCAAAAACCCCAAAATATAAACCAAAACTCCAAAATATAAACGCAAAACCCCAAAATATAAACCCAAACCCCAAAATATAAACCCAAAACACCAAAATATAAACCCAAAACCCCAAAATATAAACCGACAACTAAAAAATATAGACCCTAAACCCCAAAATATAAACCCTAAACCCCAAAATATAANCCCAAAATATAAATATAAACCAAAAACCCCAAAATATAAACCAAAACTCCAAAATATAAACGCAAAACCCCAAAATATAAACCCAAACCCCAAAATATAAACC
>OVAV01002073.1:0-11837 GCA_900406375.1 Iberis amara
CATATATTTGATTCAATTCTGATGCATCTTTGTATCTTTCATCTCATAATTTCTGAGCATTGTATTTTGTATCAATGCAAGAGGTACTAGTAGAAATATCTTCATATATAACAAAATCTAAACATAGAAACGATAAACATCCAACGAAAGAGAACCAACAAAACATATAAAAAACCAAACAAAACTCATCAAGACAGTAGAAAGTAGAAACCTTAAGCATGTTTTTAATCTTCAAACCAGAAACCATCCACCACTATTTCCGANAAAACAACAAAACTAAAAAATTCGGACCCAAAAAAAAAAAATTCGGACCAAATCTCGTACATCTCCCACAATATAACATTTCTAACCATCAAGACATTGTAAATGTGAACTAACCTTAAAAGGTTGAAGCGATGAAGAAGGAGGGCTTTCCTCTGCATAATTTATTGTCAAACTGTCAAGGAGAATATCGGTACCTGGAGGCGGACCTTCCAGGTAAATAATTGCGCGCATTGGCCAATCGTCGAGTTTAAATTTCCCTTTCAACATGATCCATTCCTTATCTGTGGCCTTCACACTTAATTAATTAAGAAACAAACAACAAATAAATTTAGCATTTTTCCAAAGAGATTTTTAGCTATAATTATTATAAGAATTAAAAAAAAACTAACTTTGCAATATGAATGTATTGCTCGCTTAGATTATGATTGTAGATCCATAGAGTAGCTTCTACTTTAGCACTTGTCACATTGTTTCCATATATACGAACAACTGCTGTCACCTCATAGACTTGTTTTTCTCGAATTAGACCAGTGATCTCTTGCTGAATACCTTGCCACTTTTGAGAGCGTTGTGTCGCAGAGGCAAAGGCTTCACCAGTTTCTGATACGATCTTTCCATTAGCCATCGACTTATGCACCATTGCCTTGCAGCTTCTTCCATACCAATTACTTAACCCATCTTCAAACTTTGGGTTCTTTATAATATTCTACGACAAAAAAATAAACACATTTTTTCTAATAAGTAAATACGTACTAATCAAATATAATTTCATATTCTCAAATATATATATATATATATATATATATATATTATGTTTAGGAGTGGTCATTTTAACCGAATCGGACAAATGTTCGGTTAATTCGATTCGATTTACTCATTTCAAAGGAAACCAATTAGTGAAATACATAATTTTATTTTGATTTTTCGTTTGGCGATAACAAACAGAACAAACAAAACAATTTTATTTTATAAAATATAAACTAAACCAAACCAAAATGAAACGAATTTGTAAGAATTAACCGAACCGAATTTTTAAGTTTTTGGTTTAGAACAAATAAATAATAATAACAGAAACCAAACCCAAAAACCCGATTGATTGCCAAATCGAAATTATGTTCGATTTAATTTAATTAAATCGAATATAAGAAAAACCTAAACAAATAAACTAACTGCCCACCGTATACATGTTAGTCATCATCTATACAAAAAAACAAACAAAACGAATATATCATATATAGATCACGACTTATTATTATTTTTTTTTTTTTGTCAACCAGATCACGACTTATTCAGATCACGACTTATAACCTTGTGGTTTGTGTTAGTTAAATTTTTTTTTTAAAAACAAAAAATACCTTAGGTTCGGTTTTCGAGTGAATGTCAACTGACAATATGCAAAGATTGATTCCAGGTGATGGACCTTCCAAATAAAAAATAACTTTTTCTGATAAGCTCGATAACGAGAACATGCCTTCTAGTGTTATCCAATTCTCCTTGAAGACACGAGATCTGCAATTCCGAAACATTACAAAAATACATATATATATAGTGTGTGTGTGTGTAAAACAGGTCTTACTTTGAAATGAATTGATATTCTTTTGGCGAATTTTTGTTCTTGAGCTTTAATGTCGCCAAAACATCGACTAGACCTTGAACCTTTCCGGTAACAGCAACAGTTGCAGAAACTTTATAAAGACAACCAAGTTTAACTCTGCTTGTAATGTCTTGTTCCAAGCCTTGCCAAGTTTCTTTACGATTCGTGACAACTACGTAGGGACCACATTTTGATGGGTCTAAATCACCATGAGAAACACCAGACTCTGAAGTAATAACCGAAGCTTTGCAACAAATCGGATGCCATGAATGCATCCCCAAGGAGAAATCATGGTTCAGAATTATGTTGGTGGGTTTAAAATCAACAATAGATGACATATTGTTTTTGTTCTGTCCAAAAATGATTAAACAGAGAAGAATTAAGAAAAATATGTAAATGAGTATTAGACTTTTTATACAAGGGAGAAGATATATGAAGAGTCTAATTTGTGGTGTATTACTTTGGACGATGTGCTCTACGATTAAACTAATTTGGAATTAGTGTTTAGGTAGGGCAATTTAAACTTTTTTTAAAAGTATTGTTACTTAATATTTGCCTCTTCGTATTCAACAAAGACTCTTCGTATCCAAATACTTTTAAGTAAAACTATTTAATGGAAATTGAAATAATTAAATAATATTTAATCTTTTCTTCATAAATATAATTTTTAGGATTCTCACAAATTAAAAATGACTTTACTCTCACTAGTTAATGCATCATTTTATTTTATTTTTGAAAAAATTACTAGAATAGCATAGAAAAATTCTAATATAACTAAAATAACATACATTTTTAAAAAATTTCTAGTGTGTTTTTAAACTCTAGTAAATTACAGTAACACCATTGCCTAGTTTTCTCTTAATTGAAATTATTTTTAATTAACAAATTCACGTCACTAAACCGTATTCTACGTTAACTGAAACAATTTTACATATAATTAACAAATCTTCTTAAACGGTATTTTACACGAAGCAAAAAAACGGTTTAGTGATCCTAGATTTCGCCCTCGTCGTCTTCTCCGAAATCGTATTCCAAGCAAGCTTCTTCTTCGAAATCGTATTCGCCCTCGTCGTATTCGGTATGTTGCGAGTGAGTTTGATATATGTTGCGACTGATTTTGATTTATGTTAAGACTGAGTTTCATTTTCTTACGACTAAGTTTGATTTTTGTTGCGACTGAGTTTGATTCTGTAGCGGATGAGGTTGATTTATGTTGTGGCTGAGTTTGATTTATATCGTGGGTTAGTTATATATATTATGATGTGGCTGAGTTAGTTTCTATCGCATTATACAACGATATACCAACTTAAATCATACCGTCAATACTTCATAGTGCTTACAACACCTTAAGGTAAATGTGCAAAAGTAACAGCCTTCTCAGAAAACCAAGTTTTAAATGTGCAAAGGTAAAAGTCTTCTCATGCAACCAAGTTTTAAACAATACCAAAATAAAAGCAAAGACAGAAAAACAAAAGAAAAAGGGAACCATAAGCAATCACTTTGTCGCATCCTTATCCTTCTGAGCATCCTAGGGGGCGTCTTCATTTTTGTGGCAACAATAACCCCAGTCCGAACGGCCACCTCCACATCTTTGTCCAATGCAGCCCCAACGTTCACTTCATCTTCTCCGACCTCAGCGAATTTCACAATCTCTACAACAATAATCTTTTCGTTTTCATCATCAATGGCTTCCACCTCAACAGCGGAAACTTTTGCTCTATCTTCTATCCTTTTCCTCACCTTATCATGTCGCGCCGCGTCGTCATTTATCTGAGCCATATCTTTCTTCCTCAATTTTTCAAGTTTGACAATCTCAACCTTCAGTCTAATGTTTTTCTTTGTGAGCGCCTCCACCTTGTCCACAAAAATCATGAGATATGTGAGGGCCTTTTAATCCCGAGTAGCAGTTCATCATCTAGGACACCCACTAGTCGGTTGGTCCAAGCATCCATTATTTTCAAAATTCAAATTATGAAAGGACTTGAAGGATATGCTCGAAACTGTTGAAATTATCTACCTAGTTTTTCGAACATTTCGAGAAAAATCATCATTTTTCTTAACAATCCATATAACATAATCTTCTTTACCTCCGCCTGAGGCTGTTCTTTTTTTCTTTATTAAAAATTCGTATTTCGCTATAACGAGCATTATGGGTAAAGATTCACGTCTGTAAGGGATATCAGTCCGAAATTCTAAAGAGAAATCACCATCTGCATATTTGAAGGTCACCCAACTCGCCAAACTCGATGGGAGACATGGGGGTTAATATGTTGGTGTCAAAACCTCATCAGCAAAATTTTGTCCTATTTAAGAAGAAATAATGCTCAGTATGTAAGAGACTTGTTTTTGAATGAAGGCTCAGCAAAACCCAACGTGAACCTCATGATGATTCATCAAGAGAGTATTCCACCTAAGTATAGTCAAAGACTACATGATCACTCAGTAGTCAATACACATTATGTTATACATATATTAATCCATTTAGTTAAAAAATATAATTGTGTAAAATAAATCTTACATCGTACACAAAAAAGTAATAAACTAAATCATATTATGAATAATTGAATACATTAGAATGATGATATATTATAAGAGTCAAAATTCTCATTTATAGACATCTTTGGTCTTAATTCAATTTTTTAGTTTAGATGAATAATTATAACAAACATAAGAAATGTAATAAATACTTCATAAATTTTTTTAAACAATATCGTAAATATTCTAATTTGATTTTTTACAAATATGTTAAATTATTAAATACTTAAAATAATTTTATTAGCAAGTTGATGAATTTAACTTGAAAACTTTAAACATGATAAAAATAATCTAATTTAAAATTTGTGATGCTTAAAATTTTAGTTAGTTTATAATATTATAATATAAATTTAAATTATATCATTGGTCAAAATCTAAATTATAAAAAAATATTATTAAAATGATACAATAATGATTTTATAAATATTTTGTTATTAAACTAATCTCGTGTATAACACGGAGTATCATCTAGTAAGTAATTATTATCAGCGGTTAGATATCATATTTAAGGGATAAAAAATATTTCAAACAAACAAATATCAGTAAAAAAATAAGTAATTTTAATGCTTAGGTTTCAGAATGAATCTATCCGTAAGCTTCACTGATTTTGTTTTATGTATGAATCTCAAAGTTAATGAAACCATTGGAATTATAAAGAAGAAACATAATTTTCTTGTCACCAATGAGTTGGTAATGTTATGCTCTTGAATTTGATTCTCCACAAAAAAATGCTTTACATTTTAAATGATATTAATAATGGCCAATCCCAAACTTAGAAAAATTAGGTCTTTCGCCCAAATTTTTCATGGATATAAAAAAACGTTCTTTTACATATATAATTGTCTTAAAATATTAATGTATTTGGATAAATCCAATCATTCTATCTTATAATATTCGGATAATATTAACTCCAATAAGACAGAATAAATCCATGAATTTGTCTGTCAATCTTTGCTTACTTTAGTTATTTAGTGTAGCAATAAAAACAAAAACTAAAAAATCATCGTTTATCTTTTTTATATCCGAGGTTGGATCTACTAGTTAAACATTTTGTAATATCCTCTTTGAAAGAGAAAAATGACTATGGTTTGAAATTAAAATTTAAAACATGATAAAAAGATTTATTTACTGAAAACATGAATAAGTAATTAATTATCAACTCTTAGATATCAAATTCAAGAGAGAACAAATATTTTAAAGAAACAAATATGAGTAATAGATATGTTAATTTTTCTGACTCTCTCTCCTTCGCTCTCTCATTTTTCTTTCTCTCGACCTCGAGAGTCTGGAACAATGGTGAGAGCGACGGAGTACAGAGGCCGACCACCTCCTCCTTCTGATCACAATCGGTATACATCGAAACTAAGATCCATCGGCAAAATTCCAGCGGTGGTGGATCTCCGGCTATCACATCTCTTCCGTCCAGTCCGACTCAAAATCAACAGTTTTTATTTCCGCAAATCATCGTAGCGGCGGAGTAGGAGAAGCCAGGCGTCGACGCATGTGGACCGAGCTTAACCACGGCATCGCGACGCTTAGGAAAGACGGGGAAGCGCGATTCCCGGCCGGATCTGTTCGCCAGAAGGAGTTATCTCGTCGGAAAAGTAGGAGGTGTCCCTGATCTGTCTAGATCTGCTTGGGGACGAAAGCCTAGTGTCTAGATCTTTACCATACCACCTCCGACGGCGGTTGTCTCTTGTCCTCTTCAGTAAACTTTTCCCCTCTATGATTTTTCAGACCGGCGTCTTCCTCCTCTTTCACCGTCTCTTATATGTGGGTAGCTCCAGTTGCTGGACTGAAACTGTTTCAAAGGCCACCGTCGACGACCAGAGTCTAGATCCGATCGAATTCGCAAAGACTATTAACGGCGGCTATACAGGAGAGGGTTCTCTTCTTTTGTATCTAGGGTTTCTTAAAAATTACGTTTATGTGATTTAATTTGGTCTAATATAATTTTTGTTTAAGCCTGATTTTGGAAATCTTGGAATCCTGACCGATTTGTTGTAAGGTTCAGAAATTGAATTTTGGTTTGGTTTTTGTTTTTAGATCTGGATTTGGTTTTGTTTGTGGACCTATTTTTTGATATATTATAAGTTTTAAATAGAATATCTTTTACAAAAAAAACAAATATCAGTAAAAAAAAATAAAAAATAAGTAATTTTAATGCTTAGGTTTCAGAATGAAAGTGTATGAATTCCTTGCATGATTGCTTCCACCAGAAATTTAGGTGAGAAAAAGATAGTATCCAAATTAGAGAAAGGGGTAATTATGTATTTATAAACACTTCAGAGTTTATTAAAATCGAAATTAGTTTTTCATATGTTTTTTTTTTCCTCATTAGTCTACGGACAAGCCGGCGAGAGTGCTTACGTGGTTTCTAAACTTTTGACGAACACCAAGCTCGTAATAGATCGGTATCAGATCGATCGAGAGTTTTTAATTCCCTCATTTGGTTGTTTCTTCTTCTGTATTTGATTTTAGCCATCTGTAACCGATCGAAATCTCAAACACCGGTTAGATTTCGTAGTTGAATTATTCGCGATTATGGGTAAAGTAGCTGTTGGAGCGACGGTTGTGTGCACGGCGGCGGCATGTGCGGTGGCAGTTATAGTGGTTCGACGACGGATGCAAAGCTCCGTGAAATGGGGACGCGTATTAGCGATCCTTAAAGCGTTTGAGGAAGATTGTGCGACTCCGATCGATAAACTTAGACAAGTGGCAGAAGCTATGACCGTTGAGATGCACGCAGGTCTTGCATCGGACGGTGGAAGCAAACTCAAAATGCTCATCAGCTACGTCGACAATCTTCCTTCTGGGTATATATCTATTCAATCGAAAAAATTTCAAAGTCGGAAGCTTTTTATTGAAAATTTCCATCTTTTCAATCATTCGAATGTTGGTATTAACAGGGATGAAAAGGGTCTCTTTTATGCATTGGATCTAGGTGGAACAAACTTTCGTGTTATGCGTGTGCTTCTAGGTGGGAAACAAGACCGTGTTCTTAAACAAGAATTCGAAGAAGTTTCGATTCCTCCTCATTTGATGACTAGTGGTTCAGATGTTAGTTTCATTTTCATGTATATAGTCTTGGATGATCTATGTATAACTTTTAAAAAATGGTTTCTATTAATGGATTCAGGAGTTATTCAACTTTATAGCCGAAGCGCTTGCAAAGTTTGTTGCTACAGAAGGTGAAGACTTTCATCCTCCAGCAGGTAGACAAAGGGAATTAGGTTTCACTTTCTCGTTTCCGGTTAAGCAGACATCTTTATCCTCTGGTACTCTCATCAAATGGACTAAAGGCTTTTCCATTGAAGATGCAGTTAAGCTCGATTCTCTTCAACTGTTTCGATTAGTTTTCGCGTTTATCCTGATCTTGGGTCTAACTCTCTGTTGCTTAGGTTGGACAAGATGTTGTTGGAGAACTTAAAAAGGCAATGGAAAGAGTTGGACTTGATATGCGAATCGCAGCGCTTGTTAGTTTATCTTCCTTATGCTCTCTTTAATGACTCGATTTTGTTTATATGTGTTGATTTTGTTTTTACTGCTTTACAGGTTAATGATACGGTTGGGACACTAGCCGGTGGTAAATACTATAACCCGGATGTAGTCGCGGCTGTTATCTTAGGCACTGGGACAAATGCTGCTTATGTTGAGCGTGCTTCCGCTATCCCTAAATGGCATGGTTTGCTTCCAACATCAGGAGAAATGGTTATAAACATGGAATGGGGAAATTTCAGGTCATCACATCTTCCATTAACAGAGTTTGATCACGTATTGGATTTCGAAAGTCTGAATCCAGGCGAACAGATACTCGAGAAAATCATTTCCGGTATGTACTTGGGAGAGATCTTGCGTAGAGTTCTTTTAAAGATGGCTGAAGAAGCTGCTTTCTTTGGTGACACTGTCCCATCTAAGCTTAGGATACCATTCATCATTAGGTACTTAAAACTTCTTAAGTATAATATTAAAGGTTCAACCTTTGCGGAATGGGCTTGTCTAAAGTTTCATCCTTTGCAGGACCCCTCACATGTCGGCTATGCACAACGACGAATCTCCAGATTTGAAGATTGTAGGAAGCAAGATAAAGGATATATTGGAAGTGCCTAGAACATCTTTGAAAATGAGAAAAGTTGTGATCAGTCTCTGTAACATTATAGCTACTCGAGGTGCTCGTCTCGCTGCTGCTGGGATCTATGGTATTCTGAAGAAACTGGGAAGAGACAAGGAGATGCAGAAATCGGTTATAGCCATGGACGGTGGATTGTTTGAGCATTATACTCAGTTTAGTGAGTGTTTGGAGAGCTCTTTAAAAGAGTTACTTGGAGATGAAGCTTCAAAAAGTATTGAGGTCATTCATTCAAATGATGGTTCAGGCATTGGAGCTGCACTTCTTGCAGCTTCACATTCTCAGTACCTTGAACAACAAGACTCTTAATAACCTTATGGATCACAAGATCTTCACCATTTTTTTTTTCAGGTAATTTAACAAAAGCATACATTTTTCTCTTATTTTTCTTCTATTTTTAAAGCCAATAAGTTTCTTTCGGAGAAGAAATATTTGTTTTCATGTTCTTGAAAAATAAAGATCCTGTTCTTCAGATTCTGGGATTTTATGACCAGATACGTTGTAAAACTATAAATTTGAAGTTCTGGGTATATAAAGATTCATCTTTTTCCATAAAAAGTTCAAATCTTTTCTCCAAATCAACAATCTGAGAGGTCTTGAACAATACAAGCTTTGGTGGTACAATAGATTTATCACAAAAAGTGTAACAACGAGTAGATTGAACTAAATCAAGAGACAATTGGTTGAACAGAGACATTGTTGAGTCGCTCGAGAGCTAAGATGAGAGCTTGAGTTCCAAGATTACCTTCACCATGTGCCTTGAGAGACAAGTAAAGCTGTTGAGCAAGAGCTAATCCAGGCAAAGCTAATCCCATTCTTTGACATTCATTCAAACAAATCCCTAAATCCTTCACCAAATGATTCACATAAAACCCTGGATCGAAATCTCTCTTCATAATCCGATCTCCGTACAAATCTATAGATTTAGAACCTGCAGCTCCAGTTGATATAGCTTCTAGAAACTTCTTAACATCGAGTCCTGCTTTGTGAGCATAGATTATACCTTCTACGAGCCCTAACATCGTTGAAGCTATTGTGATTTGATTCGCTAATTTCGCGAACTGCCCTTTTCCACTTGTACCCATGAAATTCACTTTACCCATTAGCGAAAACAACGGATCTAGACGTTTCACGGCGGTTTCATCTCCTCCGACGAAGATCGCTAGCTTTCCGTTTTTAGCACCGAGATCTCCGCCGGAAACTGGAGCATCGATTGAGAAGCAGTTCACTGAGGAAGCTGCTTCAGCTATCTCCTCGGCTAAGGAAGGCTCCGAGGTAGTCATATCGACGAGTACGCCGCCTGGAGTTAGACCGGATAAAGCGCCGGAGTTTGGATCGAGTAGGACGTTGCGAACATCGGAAGGGTAACCGACGATGGAGAAAACGACGTCTGATTGAGCTGCGACTGAGTTTGGCGAATCAGCGAGCTTCGCACCCATATCGAGGAGAGATTGGGCTTTGGAGATGGTGCGATTGAAGACGGTGACGGAGTATCCGGCTCTGATTAGATGTCCACACATGGATCGGCCCATAACGCCGGTTCCGATCCATCCGATTCGGGTGTTGGACGGGTTGATTGGATCGGAGGATATGGAAGAGGAAGCCATGGAGCGGCGGAGAATGGAGGAGACGACGGAGGGAGAAAGGTATCGACGGAGGAGCAGTCGCATTTTATTCTGTGGCGATCGATTGATCTTAGTAATTATCGAAGTGAGTGGTACAGACCGTAATTTTGAGCCTCTTCTGAGGAGTTTCTCGTCAAAGTATTATGGTTTTTCTGTGATTAATGTCCCTTTTCATTCTCACGACGTCGTTTTGTCGTTGAGTTTTTACCAACAACAAATTACGATTTTCATGAACCGGACTAAACCGTTCCCAACCAAATGAAATTATTCGCCATAACTAAAATAAATTAATAAAAAGTATTCAAATAAAATAAAATTTATATAAAGAATTTTCCAAATAAAAAATGAATAAAACCAGAATAGAAATATACAATTTAACGTTGAAAAAAAAGAAAAATAAATATACAATTTAACCAAACCAACTGAAACACTTAAAAAATTACTTTATTTTATTTAAATATATAAGATACATTAAAATATACTAAAAATTATATCAGTAATTTACATTATTTTATTTACTTGTACTTTTCATATTTTTGTCTAAAACAAAATTCAAACTGAATTTTTTAGAACCAAATGATTTTTTCATAGAATCTATATTTTGGAATCTAAATAAGCAAAAACCGAGTAAATCAAACCAGAATTTAGTCTATAATCGGAACCAAAACCGAATCGTTTAACAGCGCGGAGTTATTTATTTTTCTGTCATTTTGTTCATATTAACAATCTAGAACATTTTTTTAATGAAATTTTGCATCTATCTAATTTCATTATTAGTTTTGGTCTATTGCTATAAAAATATTCATTTTGTTATGAATCTAAAATTATGAAATATTTGTGACTTTATAATCAAGGTTTTCGTTATTAGTTAACTAAGAAGATATATAATTCAAAAGAAAAAAAATTGAGATAAGAGAGTATATTTTGTTGATAAATTGGTCATGATTTTTTTAAAAAAATGTTTATTGGTAAATTGTCAGCTTTTGCTATTTTTTATTATGGTAGGCTCGTTTATTTTTTATGTTTACTAGTGTCTTATTGTTAATGACTTGATGTAATTCAGTTTTAGAGTGATTGACTAAAACAGAACTGTGTATAATTTTTAGTATAAAACGAAAATATCCATTGGATTTACATAATTAACCGAAAATTCACATTGTCTAAACTAATTTGTTATGCTCTTTGCTGTTAACCTTATATTTTTTAGTGTTTTCTAGATAATAACTTTATGCTGAGACTTTAAGTCCTTAGTAAATATTTGTTTTATTTTGTTGCTATTGATTGTGCTTTACTTACGTGACATGCCCTTTAACTTTTTTTATTTACTTCTCTAAGGTTCTTGTCTCTAGGCTTTGAGTAATCATTATAACATCGTGTTCTTTCTCTCTGATAAGAAAATTTTTTGCCGATAATAATAGATTTGTCTTCTTTACAATATTAGAAGTGTTATACTGTTCGAATTCTAATAAGAAACTTGAAAAGGTAGAAATTTGTACCTTTTAATTTATTTAGATCGTTTGTTATCTTTTTATTTTTTGTTGAAAATCTTATTGATTTGTTTGGTTCGAATATTGAAAGCAAGACATCCCAAAATATAGTCTTTACTTCTTCTCATAGTAATCATATACACACATATGTATACATAANCATTTTGTTGATACATGTGAGCTAATGAACAAAGTGATGATGA
>OVAV01002074.1:0-11832 GCA_900406375.1 Iberis amara
TCAATAAATACATACAAAGTTTCTTAAGTGTATAAAAATTTAAAAACAAAACTAATAAAAAATTAGTTAAGAAATTTATGGGAGTTTCTCCAATGGAGATGGTCAATCTTCACATTTTTATTTGGTTGATCTCTACAATCTCCCAATAAGATAAAAAATCAAAAATAATGAATTAAATATTAAATACTTCAATCCTCAACCTTTGAGTAGCGTAATATATATGAATACTAAATCTCAAAACTATTATTATCTAAACAATGGCGTCTCCAAGATACCACACAAACATCTTATTCAGCACAGTCGTCGTAATCTTGTTTATCTTCATCTTTTTCATCAATTCTCGATCTTTGGACTACAGTAACATATCTTCTACAATAACATGTAGTAGTCAAGATGAGGAGCCTAAGGAGACAGCGTTGAGGCATTTGATGTTCGTGTTGGTGAGTTCCTCAGGTACGTGGAAGAATCGAAGAATCTACACAGAATCATGGTGGAGACCTAACGTGACACGTGGCAATATCTTCTTTGACAAGGAGCCGTCAAAAGAGTTCCAGCCTTGGTCTCCGACGTCTCCACCGTTGAAAATAAGCCAAGAGATACTCCAGTACTCCAAGAGAGAACCATTTCAAACTCGGATCTATAGAACCGTTCTCGACAATTACAAGCTAATGCAAAACCAGTCCCAGGGTGTGAGATGGTACGTGATGGGTGATGATGATACTCTTTTCTTTCAAGACAACTTAGTAAACGTTTTGTCAAAATATGACCACAACGAAAAGATTTACATTGGAATGTATTCAGAGACGATAAAATCAAATTATAAATTATCATATGAGATGGCATTTGGAGGAGGAGGATTTGCTCTGAGTTTTCCATTGGTTGAAGCATTTGCGGCAAAGTTAGATGAATGCAGTGATAGGTATAACCATATTTATTCAGCAGATTATCTAACAAGTGTATGTTTGTATGATGTGGGTGCTAATTTCTTCCCGGAGAAAGGATTTCATCAGATGGATATACTTGGTGACGTTTCAGGTTTACTTTCATCTCATTCCACCACTCCTCTTCTTAGCCTTCACCATTTTGACAAACTCAATCCATTTTTCCCAAATATGGACCGTCCTAGCTCCGTTCTACATCTTATGAAAGCAGCCAACGTTGATCAATCACGTATCCTACAACAATCAATATGCTATGTCAAAGCTATTAACTGGACTTTTTCGGTCTCGTGGGGGTATTCTCTTCATATCTATGAGAAGATATTCTCACGCAGCCAATTGATGCGTCCCATCGAGACATTCAGTCCATGGCTACGAGGAACCTTTCCATTGTTCATGTTCAACACCAGACCTGTTTCTCGGGATCCATGTGAAGCTCCTCACTGGTTCTTTTTCGATTCAATATTTGAACAAGAAGGACTTGTTGTTACTTCTTATACGAGAAAATATCCTAGAAACATGACTTCTTCTTGTTCCAATATTTCTGCGGATTCAATCGCTTCTATCAAAATCTTCTCTCCCAAAACCCCCAAACAGGTACTTTTTTTTAATTTTTTATAATCTCAATTAAAATGGTCTCTCTGATATTGGGGAATGTTTGTAGGCGAGAAAAATGGAATGTTGCAACGTGGAATATGAGGGTGAGGGTGCACATGTAGCAAACATAAGACTTCGAGATTGTTTGAGAGACGAAATCATTGCCTAATGGAGAGTGTAACAATTATTTAGCTAATGGAGTGAAAAATAAGTTCTTTTTATATAATAAAAACATATATTTTCGACAAAATTTCTAATCAGAATTTTTCTATCGAATACCAATAAAATTTACGAAAAAATAATTTCGGAGGTATTTCGTTTAGAAATGTTTGAAGAAAAAATTCGTTGGTATTTTGTTGAAAGTTTCTAACAGACAAAAAAAAACTGTCAAAAATATTCAACGTATTCACTTGTCTACTTGGCGTTGAGAAATTGTATCCAATCGTAAATGTGAATGAATATTGAGCAACCATGATCTTGTTCAAAATCATTACTCATCATCTATTACAAATTACAAAGCTGGAATATATTCTCCTCAGTATCCATAACCTGAAACAAATTAAAGAGAATCAATCAATGAATCAGTGATATGAATGATGTATGTTTAACAAAACAATACCTGAGTTGTCCATTGGGTTGCCTACGGAGGGAGCTGGCTCTGCTTCCTTTATCTCCACAACTACACAGTCTGACATCAAAAATGTCTTTGCTACTGAAGCTGCGTGTTCCAAGCAACACCTCACTACCTATATTTCAGTTTAACATTCCATCTTTAGCTTACCAAATACGGTTCCTTAATGTATGCAAATAACCGAAAACTGACTTTCGTTGGATCGATGATTCCTGCAGCCATTAAATCCTCATACTTGCCAGTGGCAGCATTGTAACCGAATTTTACATTCTCATTAGAAAGCACCTGCCAATGCCAATTGATATATATATATAAAACAACAAGGCTCTGATTTATATCAAACAAGTGTGCTACTTTACCTTCTCGCTAACTACGCTTCCATTGACTCCAGCATTCTTGGCAATCAGTTTCAATGGGTAACTCAATGCTCTTTTCACTATATCCGCTCCAACCTGAATTAAAAAAGAATTTAGAATCATTTGGAGGGAGTTAGAAACTCTTTAAAGGCTTGATTGCTATATTTACCTTCTCTTCATCATTTTCAAGGGTGGCTTTAATGGCATCAACCTTTGAAGCAAGTCTAAGCAGAGTGCAACCACCCCCAACAACTATACCTTCCTCTACAGCTGCCTGAAAGAATTAGAAATTCTGATCAGATATCACACTTCACTTTTAAAGCCTCCTAAACAAAACAAAAAAAACTTACCTTTGTAGCATTAAGAGCATCTTCAACTCTTAGCTTCTTCTCCTTGAGTTCAGTCTCAGTTTGTGCTCCAACCTTTTTAACCAATACAAAAGAGCTTTACTTAATATCTTGTGAAACAGACAAAGGGAACCAGAGGAAGTTTGTAATTAACCTGAATCACTGCAACTCCACCAGAGAGCTTTGCAATTCTCTCATTCAGTTTTTCCTTCTCATAATCTTGCTCCGCTTGCTACACAAACCACATTTCATATCGACAAAAAGTAGTAGAGATCTCATACTCTTCAACTACAAATTACTACCTCAATAAGATTCTTAATCTGTGTAACACGCTTTTGCACTGCGTCCTGTGTGCTACCATCACCTACAATGGTCGAAGTCTCCTTTGTGAGGACAACCTTTGCAGCATTACCTAGAACCTCTTTTCCAGCTTTTTCAAGTGATAGACCAACTTCCTCTCTAATCACAGTTGCTGCAACCGCATATAGTACAAATATTTAAACCAGAAACATGAAGCCTAGATGCAGGGCACAAACAAAGATCTTACCTCCAGTTAAAATGGCAATATCATCAAGGTATTGGCTCTTGCGCTCTCCAANCCAGGAAAAGATTATAAAACTACAATATTTGCTTAACCACACGGGTGATGAATGTACAAAGAACTTACCTCCAGTTAGAATGGAAATATCATCAAGGTATTGGCTCTTGCGCTCTCCAAATCCTGGAGCTTTGAGAGCTGCAATCTTCAATGTGCCTCTAAGCTTGTTAACAACAAGAGTCGCTAAAGCTTCTTGTTCAATGTCTTCTGCAATGATTAATATTGGGTAGGTGCCTCTAATTGCATCCTCCAAAACACCAACAAGATCCCTTGCATTTGTAATTTTCTTGTCAACAAGAAGCAGCTGCAATACAAAGGGAATGAATTAACAAGCATAACAATAATAATACTATAAACAGCATCTGCAAATCCAAAACCATTACCAAGATTCTTGTCAAGAGTCTTGGTGAATTGGTTGGGAGCTAGTGGTACCTTCAACCTCTGTTTAAGGATCCTCTTCTGCCTTTGAAGACAGATAGCCTTTGGCCATTTGATGTAGCGAGTAAGATCCTTCTTTGGAGGCAAAGCTCCACCGATGCCGAATTGCTTCGGCCTCCTCTCAAATAGAGGGTTCGTAACTTTCTCCTGAAAAACAAGAAATCACTTAGAAATGAAATCCCTTGAAGAAGAGTAGAACAAAATTGAGATCATACCGTCTTCTTCTAGGCAGCTACCTTCACTCCTTTCTTCGGAGCCTAAAACCAAATCGTGAGTAATTAGAAAAATAAACCATCCCTTGCAAATTTCTGGGTGCGATTATGAACTCTTTATAACCTAATTCCTAAGGATGACATATGAACATGTTCGAGGAAAAGGGAAACACCGACTCATGTCGGACGAGAAGATCTAATTCGTTGATACTAGCATGATAACAAAAGAAATGAGCAAAGAACAGAGAGAGAGATACCATCGTCGTCCGACTCCAAAGCTCCACCTCCAATTTCTGCGAATGAGATTTTGTAATTTTAATCGAGATTTTGTAATTTCTGCGAATGAGATTTTGTGTCGAAGTCTCTGCAAATGAGATTTTGTAATCGAGGAAAAAGAAAAAAATAAAGAAAAATAATGTTTTAGGGTTCTTTTAGTTAAAGTGAGACGAGAATAGAGGGAAATAACCAAATTTTGACTAAGTGCTGGTGAGTTAAGTGCTGGTGAGTTAAGTTACTGCATATTAAAATTGTAAAATAGCTTTGATTTTATGCTATTATAAAATTCTGAAAATTTGACAACATGTACAATAACAGTTTAGTTTTTCGCACTATCGTGGAATGCTATTATTGAAAATTTTTCTTGTAGTGCTAATTGATTTTAAAGATTGATGATAAAAACAATATTTTTTCTCCTCAAATGGTGGACCTTTGCACATCTACCAACACAAATCAACATAACTTCTTTCCTTTCTCCTTTTTAAAGGCAAGATAATATATGCTTAATGTGAAAGTGCACCAATAGCAAAAGGTCCCTAGTATAAAAATACTTTAGAAAAAGTGGAGTAGGGTGTAATTTATCCTAAATAAAAACATATGAACTTAATACAATGTCCATATTTTACAAACTAGACTGGAATATAACTATCAATAAACGAGAAAATTATATTTTGTTTTCGAACTTATCTTGTTAGAAGACTAGCTCTCTTATTTATCGTTTTTGTTTGATACTATCTTTGTTTCATAGTAAGTGTTGTTTTAGAGTTTTGCACATGGACTATTAATGTTTTCCATAAAAAAACATTAAATATTCTAAATCAACCATAGAAAAACATATTGCAATTATTCTATTGGTCAAAAAATTTAAACTCATTTAATTTCTGCATTAAAACCCTAAAACGACATTATTTATGAAACAAAAATTTAACTACAAAACGATACATATTATGAAACAGACGCAATATATGATTTGAATCCACAAAAAATAGGAGCACAAAAAGGTGAACTTCATTATCTGATGGTCACTTCTTCAGGTTTGAGACCATGTTTGTGAATTATTTTGGGTCAGTTATGAACATTGAACAAGTTTGTGCTCCCCTGGTTAGACTTTCATTGGGAATATTTTCTATTAAAACTATATTGAAAGTAGATATTTCGTATTCAAAAATTACTTGTAATTAATTACGATGTGCATTGAAAAACTTTTAAAAACCATATCTACTATATCTTTTAAAACAGAAAAATTGAATTTTTAACATCCAAAATATAAGAGATGTTATTCAATCAAGAATTTAAAATCAACTTCTTTTGATTTATAATCATCATGATTTAAATGTTTGGGAAGATTCATTTACAAAGATTTTTAAATATCTATAGGATTTGTTTGTAAAGATTTTAGAAATCTCCATGGTAAGTAATTTTTTTTTTTTTGATGAAGTGTTAAATTAATTAATCATATAAAAGATAGAATGAGGGTGAGCTTTTAGGTGTGTGGAGTGTTCAAAGGTGCTAGAAAATCCAGTGGGATAAAACTAGCAACAGGAAAAAGAGTACAACGTTTGAACACAACCTAAAAGCGGATAAAACAAACAGCAGTAAAAGATAGGCAGTGGCAGGTGCTAGGTAGAGGGGTAGAGGGAAAGCCATCGATGATGAAGCGCATGAAAAGGTGAGTCGGTGGTGTAGCGCAAGCTTGTGAAACGATTGACAATGGAACGCGTGATCTGGTTGGTTAGGTAGGACACTGAATGTTGTGGTTTGTGGTGAAGTCGAGCATTCCTTTCGCGCCAAATTATGTATATCGTGGTTTGAAAGTTGAGCTTGAGCAAGACGGCATCGAAAGGGGACAAGATGCAAAGGCGGAGGGATGCAAGCGTTCTGGTCCAGTCAGGCGTAATGCGTGATCGGAGAATAAGTGTAGTGAGATTAGACCATACAGTGAAACTATACGGACAAGAAAAGAAGAGGTGATCACGAGTCTCGTCTAATTCACCACATGGTGTTGAAATCACCCAGCGACCTATACGCGAACATGTGGATAACCTGTCAAGAATCGCAAGCCAAGAAAAAAACGCGTAACAAGTACCAGATTGGGCAAACCAAATAGAAGAGGACCATTGCTTTGTAGGGTGGGGAATACTTATCTGCTTCCAGGTATGTGAGGAAGAGAAAGTGGCTCTGAAAGAATCCTCGATGTGACGCTAGAGGACTGCATCCTGGACAGAGGTAAGCAGGTTAGCTGGTCATGCAGGTCACGTAAAGCAGGAACATGCGATCTTCGTATAAACCAGCCATGTGGACGGGCAGCAGATGCTAGCGAAGCATGCAGAGGGATGCTTAGTTCCTTAATGCCCGCGTCACCCATTAGCGTAATAAGGGGACCATGTATTGTCCAGTCTTCGAACCAGAAGGAAGTGTTGCGCCCATCGTCTATGTTAAAACGCAGGAATAAAATTGCTTGGGAACGAATCTTCAGAAGTTTTTGCCATATCCACGAGCCGCGAGTATTGTTGGGGAGATCCCAAAAGGTTGAGTCACGAATGAGATAATGCTTCGTCCAAGCCACCCATAGCGAACCTGTATTGGAAACTAGACGCCGAATAAGAGCAAGAGAAAAAACAAGAAAAGTATCCTCGAGCTTACGAATTCCAAGACCCCGTATTTGTTTCGGTGTACAAACATCAGTCCATGCAACCTTTGCCATGTGATGAGTGGAATGAGAGCCAGACCATAAGAAGTTGTTGCAGAGGCTATTGATTTCCCGAATGCAGAACTTGGGTAAGCAAAAAGTCGATTGCTAGAAGTTGACCGTACTGACCACCACCGACTTGATCAATTGTAACATGCCATCATAAGATAGTAATTTTGTGGCCCATGATGTCATCCTAGTTCGAATGCGGTCGATTAATGGGGAGCAATCAGCAAGGGATAGTTGCTTGGACGTCAATGGTAGACCTAGATAGCGCACCGGTAGTGCCTCTTGCCGAATCCTGATGTTTTGGACCATAATGTGCAATGCAAGGCTGGTCCTCCCTGCGAGGAAGATGGAAGATTTATGGACGTTCACATGTAGTCCCGATGCTTTGCCAAAGGTTTCCAAAACGCGAAGGATACCCGTGAGGGAGGACGATTCCCCATCGGTGAATACTAGGATGTCATCAGCAAAGCAAAGATGAGTGAGCCCGATGTCACGACAAAGAGGATAATAGCCAAATGTACCAGATACCGCGCCTACATTCAAGAGCTTGGACAAAACATTGTTAGCGATAACATAAAGGTAGGGTGAGAGAGCGCAACCTTGACGAATCCCTCACGTATTCAGGAAGTTGCCTGCCGGCTCCCCATTGGCGGATCCAATGGATGAAACCCGATGGAAGATGCATGACCTGTAAAACATAGATAAGAAAGTCCCAGAGAACAGTATCAAACGCCTTTGAGATATCTAATTTAAGAGTACAACGGGAAGATATAAAGGGTTTGTGATAATCTCTCTCTATTTCGTTGGCAAGCATGACATTATTGAGGAGTAGACGACCCTTGACAAATTCGCTTTGGTTGGGCTCTATAAACTTTGGTAGCAAGACCTTTAGCTGATTAGCGAGTATTTTGTATATCACCTTGTAGATGATAATCCCTCAATGTTTGCTGGTCGTCTCCTTTAGGGATGAGTGAGATCAATGTAGCATTTATTCCACATAAAGAAATATTGGATGGCGGCAATGAAATCAGAGCCAATGATTGACCAAGCAGCTTTAAAAATTTTGTGGTAAACCCATCATGACCTAGAGCTTTATTAGATGGCATGACAAAAAGAGTATCCCTAATTTCCTCAGCCAAAAATTGGTTGACATAAAATCGTGGAGGTAGATGCGATGGGAGGGGAGTGATGTCAGGTTCGTGTTGAAGAAACCTCTTGAAATGGGTTGCGGCCGCCTCTTTGATAGAAGGTAGATCCATTATCGTTTCACCCATGTCAAGTAGGAGGCGCTTGATAGTATCATGAGCAACTCTAGAGCTGGCAACACGATGGTAAAAACTGGTATTGTGATCACCATTGTGGAGCCAATTGATGCGAGAGCGTTGCTGATAGAAGATCTCTTCTGTGCTGCCATGGACTCTACTGCCATAGTGGTAGGTGATGGGCTCATAAGAACCTGTTCCTGACAAGCAGAAAGGTAATCATAAGTTTCACGAGTTCTATTTGACAAATCACTGTAACCCGTTGAATTTAGATCACGGAAAACTGGCTTTAGAGCCTTCAGTTTCAAATGAAAAAACCGCAACGCCATTTTAGAAGCAATTAAGGGTGGAGTAGATTGCCAACTTGTTCTGAGACCCTGCATGAAAAAGGGTGGTCAATCACAAAATTATTAAATTTGAACGATTTCCGAATAGAAGAGTGTGAGTTGAGAAATGGACGACGCAGCGAGTGTGGTCAGAGACTACATTAGCTTCGAATACCGAATAAGATCGTGGATACTTAGCAAACCATGTATTGTTGATAACGGCTTGGTCTAATTTTTTTCGATTGGGTCGGCTTGACGGTGGTTCCACCAGGTGAAACGAGGACCAACGTAAGCCATATTCGTGAGATCGCATCGGGACACAAACTCTTGGAACTGAAGCATGTCTGAATTCCTTGAATTAGTGTGAAGGGAGTGCTTCGACGTACTCAATATCTTATTGAAGTCGCTGTATATGAGCCAGGGAATGGGTTGTGCACCACATAGCCTGCGACTTTCGTGAAGATCACGAGATAAGTGAATACGGTCTATCTGGAAATTGGAAGCATAAACACAGGAAATCAAAACAATATCACCATTGGATAAAGTAACAAGGGTAGTGATTAGCTGGACAATTATGATCAAAGGAGTGACGACAATGTCATCACGCCAACATACCCAAATACGACCCAAACAATGATCATAATAATTGTGGACTGCCTGCCATCCTGGCATTAAATCCTGCAAGATACGAAATAAATTTGTACATTGTAATCGGGTTTCTAATAAACAACCAAACCGAGGTTTCATAGAAAGAATCCATTGGCGAACAATGTTGTGCTTCGTGTGGTGTAGTAACTTTAAGAGATTTTAGTAACGGTCTTTCTTGTTTAGTTTTAAAGTATGAACTCATCAATGGTAACATGAGAATTTTAGTTTTTTTAGTACTAATCCATAAAATCGTTACTATAAATTCATAATAATTAAAAGAGTAGTATATATTTTTGGGATGTGCATCTCTCATAACTCACAAATTCTATTCAACACATGTTTGGTTGTTATATCAATGTCAATAACAGATCTCACGCTTATGTTGCTGTCAGATGTTAGACTTTTGAGCAATTTTTGCATTGCTTTATGAGTCATCACATTGCTAAAGAGCACTCTCGCTAGTGTTTGAGTTGGCACTTGTGGACTTCTATGTATTTATTGGTTCCACTCTATACTGAGGGCTTGGGAAGTCGCAGAACCAGTTCTCTTTTCTCTATTCTGTTTTATCTGTACTGACTGCAAGACCCATGACTTTTCAACAAATCTAGATAGCTTATACGTCTTCATCATGGCTAGACCACGATTGAAGAAGATATACATGAGTAGCAAATCGAGAAATGGTGAAATTGTAATTTGGTGGAATTGATGATACTAACAATGGTTCTTCTCTTTCTCAGCTTTCTATTTTTGTTTCTCTTCATCCAGCTCTGTGTACGAATTCACAAACAACATTGCCTCGATTATGTTGATCTCCTCCTGTAGAAATTCTATTCTTGTCTTGTATTCAAACTGTACGATCAAAACACCATTAATTAGGATAAGCATACACAATTTGAGGTAAGAAGATGAAAAAGGAAACCTGATGTAAATAAATTTACAAAACCAAACATTTGAGGTAGAGAAGAAGAAAATCGAAATCCTTGAATCCTTCCTAAGCCCTAACATACCAAAAAGCTTAGGGAAGTAAACAGAAGGGACACTTATAACGCATATATTTCTACAATACTAAAAGGGTGAGAGAATAGGTGAAGAGACTGGATTTTCCTTTAGGGAGCGAGAAGAACCTCTATTGAAGGTTTTTTACTCTAAAGATTTTTACCAAAAAAATGCTGATGTGGTAGGAAAAATAAAGCTTTATAAGGAGCTGAGAGCCCCTAAAGTATTAATTTTAATTAGTTTAATAGATTGGGTTTAAGTGGATCGAGAATAAACCATACATTATAAGTTTATTAAGTGGGCCGAATAATACATTATATGAGTATGTGTAAATAAGGGTGGACACGTGTCAGCATACACAATTCGAGGTAAGAAGATAAAAAAAGAAACCTGATTAAAATAAATTTACAAAACCAAACATTTGAGGTAGAGACGAAGAAAATCGAAATCTTTGAATCCGTCCTAAGCTCTAACATAACAAAAAGCTTAGGGAAATAAAGAGAAGAGACACTTATAACACATATATTTCTACAATACTAAAAGGGTGAGAGAGGAGGTGAAGAGATTGGATTTTCCTTTAGGGAGCGAGAAGAACCTCTATTGAAGGTTTTTTACTCTACAGTTTTTTACCAAACATGCTGATGTGGTAGAAAAATAAAGTTCTATAAGAAGCTAAGAGGCCCTAAAGTATTCATTTTAATTAGTTTAATAGATTGGGTTTAAGTGGATCGAGAAAAAACCATACATTATAATTTATTAAATGGGCCGAATGATACATTATATGAGTAGGTGTAAATAAGGATGGACACGTGTCAGCATTTGGGAAAGTCTACAAAAAAAAAACATTACTTTATTAGTTGACTATTCCATATCGACTCACATACAATTTTCTCATAGAGACCAACTACAAATTTGCGTAGGACATACATTTTAAATGTCGTTGTTTAAAAATTTAACTATTTAATTTACGTACTATTAAATCTTTATAACCACCACATATAATTTTACCAAAATATATTGTTAAGACTTTAGAATCTATCAATAAATATTTTGTAAAACAGTTAATAGTGTACCATTTAGACATTCATATATTCTTTCTGTTTCAAAAATATTGTAGTTTAAGGTGGATGCACACCAATTAAGAAACTACAAATTCCATAAAATTTTTTTGTTTATATAAATATATCATTAATTAAAACCAGTTCAACCAAAAGTAAAACATTATGCAAAATATGAAAAGACATAACAACAAATACAATTATTTTTTGCATGAATAAATGTGAACAACATTTTTTAAAACAAATTTTTTTCTCTAAAACTATAATCTTTTTGAAATAGATGGAGTATATGGCTTGTGACTACTAAAGTAAACTTGAATTAGCGATTAAGAGAGCACGTTTGAATATCTTTTATTACTTTTTAAACACACCAACAAACTTTTAAAAAATTATTAGACCCATGATTCAAAACTAATTATATATATATATATATATATATATATATATATCA
>OVAV01002075.1:0-11830 GCA_900406375.1 Iberis amara
TCCAAAGGAGAAGTCGTCGGATCCCTCGACTACCGACCCTCCTCACCGCTCCTCCTCCGTCTCAGCTAGTTCGTCTTCCTCTTCCGGTGGCGCTGCTCCAGGAGGTTCTGTCTGAGGTCCATCAGACCCCTCTTCTAAAGCCCCCCGAGTTCTGTTGACCTAAAAGCTCAAGCTCAAATCGACTTGGAATTGCCTCTTTTTCCTGGTGGTTCTAAAGCCTCTCTTCCTCCGGTGATTCCTGTGGGCAACCTTGGAAACAGCTCTACCCCTTCTCAATCTCCAATTTGACGTGACTTGGTCTCGGGTTCCACCGCCAAAATGCAGAAAAAGGGTGAGCCGTTTATGCTTCCTTCGGTTGAAATGTGTGTCAAAATCCCGAATGAGGTCATTACCAAGAACAAATCGAAGTGGGACAGTTTCCTGGTTGGGCATTTTCATGGCTCCCTTCCTCTAAAAGGAGCATTGTATGCAATCTTTAATGGTACTTGGAGTCGCAAATACAGGGATATCACTACCTCTCGTCTTGGCCCTAAGTCTGTCCTAATTCGTATTCCCTCCCCTGACACTCGGAAACGTGTCTTGGCTCAGCGAATCTGGCATATAGATGGGAAAACCATGTTCGTTGCGGATTGGGAACCAGGCCTCTCTCCATCTATGCCGGAATTGACGGAAATACCCCTTTGGTTGGAGTTTAGAGGTGTGCCGCCTCACTTTTACAATCAAGAAGGCTTGGAACACATTGCCAGCATCTTAGGTCACCCGCTGCATCTTCACCCTTCTACGGCTAGTATGACGGACCTTGACATTGCTAGAGTATTCATGGTCATCAATCCCCTGGTTCCGATCCCGGAAGCAATTAACGTTCAGTTTGAATCTGGAGAAGTTCATAGAGTTCAAGTTAATTGTCCTTGGCTTCCTCCAATTTGCGAGTTCTGCAAAGAGACAGGTCACACTATCAAACGATGCTTACTTGCTCCAATTACTTGCTCCACTTGCTCTTCAACAACGCACTCCCTTGATGTCTGCCCAAGGCGTAAGAAGCCACCTGTTTCTCCTCTTGCAAGATCTGATTCTGCTCCAAAGAAGAAAAAGCCATCTTCCCCGAGGCGGCGTTCTAAAGCAAAATCTGTTTCATTTGCTAAGAATCTAACGATCCCTAAAACCTCTCTTACACTGGATTTAGGTATCGATGCTTCTGATGTATCACCCACGTGTTCTCGCAGGCATGGTAAGGGTAAGAAAATCCCAACCTCCTCCTCTGACTCATCTTCTTCGGAATCAAACTCTGGCAAAGGAGCAGAGTCTTCTGCCTATGACTCAGTTACAGAACCCGATGACAATGTTGAAGCATACTCTGCTTTTTTGAAAGTCCTCACGAAGAAACAAAGGAAATTGGACAAAGCTGCCTTTCGGAATAGGCAGTCTTCCCTCCCTAAAACTTAATGATAGAGTCCCTACTTTTTTGTTGGAATACTAGGGGATTTAATAAGAGCATCAAACACAAAGGCTTGAGAAAATGGATAAGGCTACATAGGCCTCTTTTTGGTAGTATTTTGGAAACGCGTGTGAGGCAATTCAACGCTTCTCAGATAGCTTTTAACACTTTCGCTGGATGGAATTTTGAAGCAAATTATGAGTATTCAAACCTTGGCAGGATTTGGGTTCTCTAGGATCCTTCTATCTCTTTGACTATCCTATCTAAATCCGCTCAGATGATTTCGTGCTTGGTGGTACACTCTAGTATGAATTTCAGGGCAGTGATCTCTTTTGTCTACGGTTACAACTCAAAGGAAGGGAGACAGAGTCTGTGGCAGGAAATTAACTTACTAGCGGGATTACCTATCTTCGCTAATACTCTGTGGGCTCTCCTTGGAGACTTCAACCAAGCTTTAAACCCGGGTGATCACTCTAGTGGTGGCTCACGGATTTCAAGGGGGATGGCTGATTTTAGGTTATGTTTGGAGCAAGCTGAGTTAAAGGATTTGTCTTTTAGGGGTTTATCCCATACTTGGAAAAATAATCAAGAAGATAACCCGATTACGAAGAAGATAGATAGAGTGCTCACTAATGAGGAGTGGGTTCATTCTTACCCTTCCTCTTATGCTTTCTTTGGTGAACCGGACTTCTCGGATCACACGTCTGCATCAATTATTATGCCACAACGTCTGCTTCCTAAACGCCCTTTCAAATTCTCCAACTTCCTTATGGATCACAAGTCATTCTCTGACATGATTTCTTCTGAATGGAATAAGTTACACATCTCTGGTTCTGCACAATATCAGTTCATCAAGAAGCTTAAGCTACTCAAGCCATCTCTTAAGGATTTTAGTAAGGTTCATTTCTCAGATATAGAATCCCGCACTAAGGAAGCTCATGATGAGCTACTTAGAAAACAGGCGGCTCATATGGCAGCTCCTTCTTCAAGTTCTGCTAGAGCGGAAAAGATTGCTTGCAAGAAATGGTGGTCCCTTGCTATTGCCGAGGAAAAATTCTTTCTCTAAAAATCAAGGATTCGTTGGCTCTTGGCTGGAGATGCTAACACTTCCTTTTTCCATCGCATTGCCTCAGCTAGGAGAGCTAGCAATAGCATTCATTATCTGGTTCAAGAGGATGGTACCAAAGTGGAGACACAAGCAGGGATTGATAATCATTGTGTAGAATACTTTCAAGGAATCCTTGGGGCATGCTCTGATTCTATTTCGGGGGAAGACGCGGATATGATCTCTCACCTCCCAATTTTTAGGTGTGATGAGGTTACCCAATCCATGCTAGGGGCTGATGTTTTGACAGAGGAAATACGTGCGGTTATTAAGGACCTCCCTTTGAATAAATGTCCTGGACCGGACGGGTTTACGAGCGATTTCTTCAAGAAAACTTGGGATATTACAGGGGCTGATCTAACCAATGCAGTGGCTGAATTTTTCAGATCAGGTCAGATTCTCAAGCAAATTGACGCCACATCGATTTCTTTAATACCTAAGAAACAAGGGACGGATCGTTTAAAAGATTTCAGGCCCATCTTTTGCTGCAACGTAACCTACAAGATTATCTCTAAAATTATCTCCAAAAGATTGAGAACATCCTTCCTGATATGATATCCGCAAATCAGTCTGCTTTTGTTAAGGGTCGCTTGCTTGTGAAAAATGTATTGTTGGCAACAGAAATGGTTCAAGGATTCAACCAAAAGAATGTGAGTTGTAGAGGACTTCTCAAAGTTGATTTATCAAAAGCCTTCGATTCGATTAGTTGGGAATTCATAGAACTTATGTTGAAAGCTTCTCACTTCCCGGATCGATTTATTAAGTGGGTCATGGAATGTATCTCAACTACATCATCCTCTATCAATGTCAATGGTGAGCTTTGTGGTCAATTTAAAGGGAAGAAAGGGCTTAGACAAGGGGACCCCTTGTCACCTCTTCTTTTCGTCATGTCCTTGGAATTGTTTTCCCGGATGCTCTCTAAGGACTTTGGTGAAGGAAAGATTGGTTATCACCCTCTTGGCAAGAACTCGGTGATTACCCATCTCGCTTTTGCCGACGATTTGATGCTCTTCTTTGACGGTAGAACTCGGGGTCTAGCTAATCTTGTATCAGCGCTTGATATGTTCAAACGGATCTCAGGTCTTTCTATGAATAGGGAAAAATCTGAGCTTTTTCTAGCCGGTACTTTTGCTTCTGAAGTGCAGCCTCTGTCCAACTTTGGTTTCTCGGTTGGTACTATGCCGATTCGTTACTTGGGTCTTCCTCTTCTCCATAGAAAACTCCTACAAAGAGACTACTCTCTTCTTTTTGATAAGCTTTCAGCTAGGTTTACCAATTGGTCTACGAAGTTGTTATCTTTCTCTGGGAGACTCCAGTTGATATCATCCGTTATTTTTAGCCTGCTTAATTTTTGGTTATCAGCCTTTGCGATACCAAAAGGATGTATTAAAAGGATTGAAGCTATGTGTAATAGTTTCCTATGGACAGGTTCCTTGGGCAATAGTAAGAAGGCTAAACTTTCTTGGTCCGTTGTTTGCTTACCAAAGAAAGAGGGTGGTTTAGGGATTAGGAGCTTGGTTATTTGGAACAAGGTCCTTCTCCTAAAACTGATTTGGTTGTTATTCTCATCGGCAGGGTCCTTGTGGGTTGCCTGGGTTAAGGCTCACTACTTAAATTCGGGTAGCTTCTGGGACAAAGATGAAAAGGGTAACTTCTCTTGGAGTTTTAAAGCTCTTCTTCACATAAGGGCGGTGGAAAAACATCTCTTAGGTTTCTCCCTCGGCAATGGAGATTCCATTAAGTTTTGGCTCGATGATTGGACCTCCTCGGGCCCGCTCCTGGCAGTCTCTGGGCCTTCGGGCCCTCGCAGATTCGGAGTGCCACTCTATGCGACGGTATCAGAAGCGGCTTCTATGAACGCCTGGCAGCAGCTTCCTCGGCTTAGACATGCGGGATTATTTGCGGTTAAGGCTATCTTAGAAACAATTGATCCACCTCTTCATGATGCGGGTATGGACACTTTCTCTTGGGGTATTCCGGGCTCAAGACTACCTCTGTTCTCGACTAAGAAAACTTGGGATTTCATAAGACCCTCGGCTGATCTAGTGCCATGGTATAATGCGGTTTGGTTTAAGTACTCCATTCCAAGGTACTCTTTTCTACTTTGGACTCTTAATTACGATAGGCTCCCTCTTAGACATCGCCTTCTAAGCTGGGGTATCCCTGTAACTGATGAATGCTTGCTCTGTCGTGCTGCTTTGGAGACTAGAGTTCACCTGTTTCTTCACTGCCCTTATACATTTTCTGTGTGGAAATTGATTCTCCGTAAACTGGGACTTCCTGAGTTCCTCTTTGCTGACTAGTCCTCTTTCGTCTCTTGGCTATTGGGCTCCATCCAAGGTCTATCTTCGATCCTTAAAAGGATTGCTTCTCACGCTCTCATTTACGCGATTTGGAGAGAAAGGAACTCTCGTCTACATCAAAATTCTTCTACTCTGTCCGAGGTTCTCTTCAAGAGAATCGATAGAAATGTAAGGGATTTCCTCCTTGCTCATCGTCATCGTCGTCGAGTTAAGAACCTGCTTTCTTCTTGGTTCGCTTATGATTAGCTTTATCCTGCCATCCAGATTTTAAGTGTATTAAGGGTTTTAATTTTTTTCCTCTTTTTATACTTCTTTAGGTGTTGTATCCCCAAACATTCCAAATGATATAAATATTTACATTTTTATCAAAAAAAAAAAAAAATCACCACCTATGTTACGCTAATTGAGGCTATGTTCCTATAACCCGAGGGAAATGTTTACACCCTATAGTGATTAAACATGTTGTGGTAGATACTTCTATGGATTCAAAGGTACTAATTAATAGCAACTCGATATTACAACAAAATCATCAAAACCAAGCGATTCGAAGAAGGCGACCTCATTTTCTGAAAAATATTCTTAAACAACGCCGAACGTAACGCTAGAAAACGTGGAGCAAAATGAGAAAGAACTTACCAAATTATCATATTGGTACGACCAGAAGTGTACGACCTCATGAGCATGGATTGAACTCCGACACTGCACTCATGGAACGCTGGAAAGGTGACAAAAGTAATACTTCTATAAAATGTGACATTCCAAAATTTTTACTTTTCTAAGAGCATCTCCAAAAAAGCCATTAAAACTTCAAATTGAGGTTTTTGCATCTCCAAAAGCAACCTCAAAACTTCAAATTTGAGGTTTTGCTTTTTAAATTACATTATAATCCTTAAACTTGTGAAATACTTGTAAATAATTCTATTAAGTTTCTTTTCATCATTTTAGTCCTTAAAATTTTATATAAATCAATTTTAACTTATAAACTTCTTAAAATAAAAATAAATTATTAATATAAAAACTATATTACATAAAACTTCAACTTGTTTTACAAAATAATAACATTACATGAAGCAAATATACTACAAAAGCAAAGCAACACAAAAAATAAAATTACAAAACACATAAAATATTACACAAACAAAATTATAAAACACATAAATATTACACATAATATATTACAATGGTTGATAACAAGTGAAATCTAATTTGGAGTTTGGACCTAATGATGTAGGATTTCAAATGTAATTTGAGAAGTTTTTATTTGTATGTTCAGCCCTATAAGTCAGCCGTAACTTGTGTTTGTAAGTCAGCTGTAACTTGTGTTTGTAAGTCAGTCGTAACTTGTGTTTGTAAGTCAGCTGTAACTTGTGTTTGTAAGTCAGCCGTTATCACATAAATCAGCCAGATTTATGTAAGTAAGCCGTCACGTGTGGCTGACTTATGTCCGTAAGTCAGCCAATTTCTCATAAGTCAACCGCGTTTATCTTGTGTTTATTATTTATAAAAATAATTTAAGTAAAACAAGAAAATAAAATTATTTCGAAAATATATGATTTTAGTTTTTTTAATTTAGTTCTAATTGATTATTATTAATTTTAATCATAGAATTATAAATGTAAAAAATAAAAGATATATGAAATAAAAGATTTACATAATTTATTGTATTTTATAATTTAGTTTTTATGTGTTTTTAATGTTTGATGTATTTTTATAATATAATGTAATGTTTTGTTAAATAATATTAATTGTAATATATATATAAAATGTATGTTTTAGCTACTTATAAAAGTATTAAAACTTTAGTTATAAATAGTTAAAATTATAAGGACTATCTTGCAAAATACTGACTTTCAAAACTTTAAATTTGAAGTTTTTTTTTTGGAGTGAAACAACAAAAACCTCAAATTTGAAGTTGAAGTAACCTCAAATTTGAGGTTCCTTTTTGGAGATGCTCTAATACCTGTTATAAACTTTGTTTTTTAGTTTGATAAATAACTATTGTTTTCCTTGTGACAAAATGTGTGTTTAGTTTTCATCAATCAGCATACTTGTACAAGAGATCAACCATTTACTGTTCATTTTTAATGCATTAGTAGTAATAACGTTTTAGGTTCATTAAGTTCCATGACTACGGTGTTGGCTTTCCTTCCATTTACATAAGATTGTATACTCTGTCCGGACTACTTTTTTGATCATGTTACTTTTTAGGTCGCCAACGTTTATTTGGTTAGTTGCTTAGAATTGATAGTTCCCTTGTGGATAGGGCGTAGAGTGACTAAGTCTAATCTTCCATCTTGCGCAAAATATATCAAACTTGTTTGAGGGAAATCGGATATCATTACCAATGAATATCTTGTATGACAATCTATGTCGGTATGTGATATACTTTCATACAAATTGTTATACTTCAAAATCTTGGAATTTGGTGTTTACTTTTGCTCTGACCCTTTGGGAAGTAGTCACTGATGTGATCATGTATAACAAAGATTTGAACCTGAGCTTGTAGATGAACCTGAGCCAAAAGGACTTGAGCCTAAGGAGGATGCATTGGAAGTACCTACTGGTCCAATGAAAATAGCTAGAGCTAAGAGGTTTGTTGGAGGCATTATGCAAGCTATGGAGAGCTTAGAGAAGGAGTCATTGCACTTGGAGCTAGGAGGAATCAAATCAGCCTACCATTGTATACATTACAAGCTATTCAAGCTGATGAGATCCACCATATAGGTGTTCAAGCTTGTACTTTTTTCCTGAGTTTAGTTTTGTCCCAATAGATTTTCTAAACCAGGTTTTAATAAGTCAAGTTGAGCACTATACATCTTTTATACATCTTGCCTAAGAGTGTATCAAAAAGAAAAGGGCCAGAACAAATGATAAGTTAAAGACAAGACTCAAAAAGGCCTACAAAGCCTTTCTCGGCCAAAAGCCTTAGGCGCCTTGTCTCTCTCACTTCTTTCCTTTCTTTAGTCTTTACTTATCTATTTAAGTTGTTGTTTATCAAACCCTAAACCTCAATTGTATTTGAATAAAAATCGAGTTTATACTCAAAGACGGCTCATCTACAAAGTGTGTCATATCTTTGTATAACCCTTTGGTGCATAATATCCTAAGGCCAAAAAGTACCATAGGTCTTCCACAATCTTTGTTACTTATGCTCGACCCATCCTCTCATCAGAGCCGTGCAAGCATAAAATATTACCATAAATAAAGAAATAAAAAATGTCTCAATTCATAAAAATGTTTATAGTAAAGTGAAGTCGCATAAAAAATTTAGCAAAATGAATCATAAATCTAAAACATGATTCTTCTTTCTTTTTTTTCTACAAAATCGTTCACCAAACTTTCAAAATCAATCGTCCTAAGAAATTCTTAAAACTACTCAATAATTAAGAAAAGAAAAGTAAAATAAAATGATTTACCTTAGTTTTAGTAGCTGAGTGAAAAATAACATGTTTGTTAAGCAATTGGAGTCTAGGAGAATGACACAAAAAATGGTGATAAAAAAAAAGAGATGGTGACACAAGAAGGGGGAGAGAAGATAAAAAAAGTTTTGTTTACCCTAATTTTTAAATCAAAATTATTTTTATTTTATGAATTTAAATAAAAAAATATTATTATCATGGGTCACCATAATTTCATATCTTGAACAAATATATTTATTATGATATATTGCATATCTTAATACAAATGTATAAGATAAAATAATTAATTTACAATAATATTAACTTTAAAAATAATTTCACAATTAAATGCCCTTAATATCGAGAAAAAAAATATGCCTTACACTAAAGTTTCATATTGTAACACGTAGGCATGGGCCTGCTGATATCACTCGATTTTGATGTCTTATAGTGGGTATTTATACTTGCTATTTGGCATCATTCGAGTGTTTTCCTTGTGTTTTTGGTGTATTTTCAGGATTTTAGGTGTTCGAGACGTTCTGGAGCGGAAATGATGGTTTTCATAAGATTTCAGGTGCAAACGGACGAAACAAAAATGGACAGATCGACCTAAACAGAAGAATGATAGATCCATAGATTCACCTGCCTCTCATCCAATTCATCATCATTCCTTCGTCCATTCACCCATTCTATCCGCAAAGCACTCACATATTAATCTGTCTCATCTAGTCCTTTAGATTCTAGGTTTAGGGTGTGTTTTTCCTAAAGGAGATTACATCAAGTGGTATCAGAGCCATCTTGAACAATAGATCTAAGAAAAACAGGGAGTTTCTTATACTTATATAAAGTATTTGTTTTGTTCTTAGTCATTACACCTTTGTTTCGTTGTTGATTTGTTTATGTCGTGTGTTTGCTTAATCTTTCATAAAACCAAAAAAAAAAATGTGCATTGTGTTATTCGTTTCTATTTGATATAGATAAAGCTTTTAGAAAACCAAATAAAAATTTTACATATTTTTTTTTACTTGCTCTTTTGCTTATGTTCTTGCTGCTTTAGGATCGTTTGTGATTGTATCAGGATTCGACCACCTCTCTCTAGGACTAGCTGGTTTGTGCTGAGATATCACGTCAAGTTCTTCCTGAGTTTCTGGCTTTTTTTTAATATAGAAGAGAAGAAGAAAGGAGAAACAACTTGAGCCAAGAAGAAAAAGAAACAAAGACAAAGCACATCCGTGGAGGACAAGTTTTGGAAAACTTCCTAGCCAAACTTTGCTTTTCTAACCACCTTTTCCTTTTCTATTAATCGGCCTCATAATTTTTTCCCTTTTCTTTATTTTTGGCCCGCATACTTAATCATACCTAACGTTTTGTTTCCTTGTATTAAAAGGTCGAGCCAAACCTCTAAAAGAAGCAGGTTGATGTTCCCGAGACTTGGCCAAACACCCCAGCCAAGCGAGCTGAAGTCGAGAGACTTGGACGAACACCCAAGCCACTCGAACCAAAATTCTCGAGACTTGACTAAACACCGAGTCAAGTGAGTTGGAATTCTCGGACTTGGACTAACACCCGAGCCAACCGAGCTAACATTCACGAGACTTGGCCAGATGCCCACGAGCCAACCCGAAATACAGAGGAACACGAAACTAAGCCACGAGCCAACCAGACACCCGAAACACAAAGCACCTAGGCCACGAGACATCCGATAACGAGCCAACTTGTTAGTGAGTCAACCCGATAGCTGGAATGTGAGACATACGACCAGGTTGACTCGATAGTTCGGACAATGTGCATTCTGGCCTGTTCGACTCGCGACTACGACCTATTCTTGAGCCAAGCCATTTCTTTTTTCCGCCGCGATACTAAGCCACTTTTTTCTTTATCTTATATTTACTTTAAATTCAAACTCAATTTTGATTCAACCTACAAAAAAAAAGGAATTCCCTAATATTTTACCTTTATTTGGCCTAACTTACCATGTCTGACGAAGATGGTGAGCCATCTAACCCGATGAGCCTGACCAACAAGGCCTTTTAGGAGTCTATAACTCAAACCATATCCAAACTCATGTATAAGAATCTCGATGATTTCATAGAGGATATGGAGTCACATTCTAACCCACTCAACACTCATGCTAGACAAACCAGGACTAACCAACAGCCTAGGAAACCAACTCAACATCAAAGGCCGAAGACCAACGCCTTAGAGATGAGGAGACTGGGGAGTATTATGAAGAAAAAAGCAATATTTCTGGCCATCACCACCATAGAGGAAGAGTTCAAAGAAAAAATCACACTAGTTTTGAAGGGATTAAGCTCAAGATTCCACCATTCTACACCAAAAATGATCTAGATGTATATCTTGAATGGGAGAAAAAGATAGAGTTGGTATTCAATTGCCAAGACTAATCTGAGATTATCAAAGTAAGTGTAGCAACCATGAAGCTTAATGAATATGCACTACGTTGGTGGGAGCAGTTAGTAACTTCAAGGATAAGAAAGGGGTAGTATCCCATTAAGACTTGGGTTGAGTTGAAATCTTTGATGAGAAATAGATTTTTCCAAACCACCATCATAGGGAACTACACTAGAAGTTGAGGAAGCTTACTAAAGGATCCAAATCTGTTGAAGAATACTTCCAAGAGATGGAAGTACTACTGATTCGAGCTGACATTATTGACGATAGAGAAGCCAAAAATGTCAAGGTTTCTAGGAGATCTTAACTATGACATACGAGACCAACTTGAGCTTCAACACTATGTGGAGGTAGAGGAGTTGCTAGACAAGATTGTTCTTATTGAAAAACAACTAAAAAGAAGAAGTTATGGCCGAACAAGCTATGGATCTAACACAAGGCCTAGTTATCTGAGAGATAACAAACCAAGTTATACTAAAGGAACAGTCCAGCCAACTAAGCCATAAACTACAACAACAACTCCTAAGAGGACAAAAGGTATGTCAAGTGCTTCAAGTTCCAAGGCATGAGACACTACACCAATGAATGCACCAATAAAAGAGTGATGATCCTTCTAGAAAATGGAGAATACGAATCAGAGGATGAGGAACATGAAGAGCAATCTAATTGTTCTGAGGCATATGAACAAGAACCAGCAAGTGGTGAACTTGAGAACCCTAAGCTTGCAGCCCAAGGAAGATGAGAAAGCTCAAAGGAAAAACTTGTTCCACACAAGATGTTATGTGCTCAACAAAGTATGCAGCCTCATCACAAATGGAGAGAGTTGTACCGATGTAGCTAACACTACAATGGTCTAGAAGCTGAATATGAAAATAAGGGCACATCCAAAGCCCTGCACGTTGCAATAGCTAAATGATGAGGGTGAGATGAAAGTGAGCACTCAAGTGACATTGCCTATCACCATTGGGAAGTATGAATATGAAATAGAGTGTGATGTCCTGCCTATAAAAGCTAGCTATATCTTTCTAGGAAGACCATGGTAATCAGAAAGGAAGGTTATGCATGATGTCTACACCAACCGCCACACCTTTCAATTCCAATGCAAGAATATCACCCTTCTCTCAATGACACCTCAAGAGGTCTATAAAGACCAGATTCACTTGAAAAAGAAGAAAGA
>OVAV01002076.1:0-11830 GCA_900406375.1 Iberis amara
AAATCATAATCCCGCACATAGTGCGGGTAAAATACTAGTTTTGAATATATGAGAAGAAAAACATCATAAATCTTAAAAATAATTTTTTTGTGTAAAAATGTTGTTACTTATCTAGTTTCTTTTTCCATAGTAAGCAAAAAATTGGTATAGACAACTCAAATTCAATCAATTCATTTTTTTATTTTTCTCCTTTTTCATTGATCTTAAAAAAGTAATGTTGGAGTATATACATATCCATAGGTTTTCATAGGATACAAACAACATATAAACTCAAACTTAAACTCTGCTCATTTGCAATAAGAAAATTGCTCCATTAGGTATTTACAAACCTAATAGATACATGCTCACATGACAAACAAAAACACCAAAACACATTCATTTATGAAAACATAACTTTTCTTTTTCTCCTAGAAGCATCTCTTCTCCATATTTACATGGTACATATCTATATACACTTTAAATACCGAGAGAAATTCCTAAAAGAAACTATCCGAAGATGATTATTAGTACTTAAAGGCTAGAGATTGCAAATAGGCTCTAGCTTTCGCAGCCATGGCTAAAGATTCTTCATCTTCTCTTTCTTTTGCAATAATTACAGCTGCAACATATGCTACTCTTGCTTCTTCCATTTCCCTCATATCAATTTCATCTACATTGTCCTGTTTTTAACAGCTTTAGATATGAATCAATATATGGAAAATAGAGAGAAGATTGTTGTGGTTTCTTGACTTACCAAATATGGTAGATGTTCAAACTCATATGGGATTGTATCATAATCTCTGTCGAGTTTTGTGGATATGCTTTTCGCCAAAGTTTCAAATACCCATGTGAACATAGAGATTTCTTCTTCAATAGCATCTAGTTGTTCTTGAAGCTTGATTGCTCTCATTCCTGTTACCTTTGCTTCCCATTGAGTCTTCTCAAGAACAGCTTGTTTGTCTGCGAGTTTGATCTGGTAAAGACAGCGAAAAGAAGCTATTATCTACTCAAAATTGTATAATAAACATGAGGAATTACTAAAGATACATAAGAGACAAAGGTTATACCTTTGTGTCTGATAATTGAAACTGCAAAGACTTGATTAACAAGTCCTTATCAGCAACCAATCTTTGCGTTCCTTCAAGCTTCTCCATTATCTCATTTACTTGACTCTTTGATATATCCATTGACTTTAAAGCCTCTTCTTTCTCTGATAATTTTGTTTGCAAATCATTCACTTGGTCTCTAAGTCTTGTTAGTTCTTCTTTTTCTACACCATCTCCCTTAGTATTGTTATCTCCTCTCTTATGCCCTCTTGGGACTATTTGAGAAACATTTGTTCCCTTAAGAGCAAAAGTACACACAAAATGCAAACTTATAAGTGATGATACATCTAAGCATTAGACAAACAAATCAACTTGAAAGATTCATTTGATACAAACATTTAGCAAGAGATAATTGATCTGAAGACAATGTTTACAACAACATTTACTTCACATTGGAACCAATTCAAGCAAGACAATAAAGAAGAAAGACAAGATTCTCACCTTTGTGGATAAGGATTCTTTAGAAGGCATCTTAGTGTAAATCATGGAACCACGTTGCTTAAACGAACTCTTTTCTTTTTGTTCCTAATCACATTCAAAAAGAACGAAACTCAGTTTAACCCTAAATTTCAAAGTACCATACATTTACAGATTCCCAAAATTGTTCAAGTAATGAATCTACCAAATGGTTCAAATAAACCCCAAATCGGTTCGAATCCCGAATCTAATCAATCCCGAATCTCCAATCCGATCGAGCCCCAAACATAAATCTGCTCTGAGGGTAAAAGTTAGAGAAATGTACCATGTAATGCTCAATGAGAGGAACAATCTCAACGAGATCTTTTAAGAGACGACGATCCAGATTCTCGTTTCCGGAATTCATCGTGGCGGAAGATTGATGACAAGACAATTGAAGATCGTCATTGCCGGCGAGCCATGAGCTATGATTCCCAAATCCGGAACCGCATTGCAAATCTGTGAAATGTTGCTGCTGTTCATACATCTTCTTCTTTAGTAATTAGTTTTCGAGGTCAAGGTTTGAGCACAGCGAGAGATAACGACAAGACTAAACTATTTATAGAAAAAAATTGAAGTCGTTTTTCATTAAGTTTGAACACAGCAAGAGGGAAAGAGAAGACTTTTAATATTTTATATATTTATAAATAATTTTTTACGTTTAAGTCAGAACTTTGGATCTCCGAGCATGGAATTACCAGTATACCCTCAACTCCTCTCACTATTCTATAGTTTTCTTTTCATTTCACATTTTTGAAATTATCTCGTAAAGTGGCTACTTCCAATTATAGAAACTGATTACAACTTACAAGTCATATATATATATATATTGACAATAAAAAGGTTACAAGTCATATATTTAATCTTGACAAAACAATAAAAAATTATAACCTTTAAAAATAACCCTTTTACATTTTTTCTTTCTTTTTTTTTTTTTTTTTTTAAAAAGTTTTTTTTTTAATAATANAGAAAAAAGCCCAATTACAACCAAAGCACCAAAAGAAAACAACCCCAAAACCCTAATTACTTAAACAATTGCATTGGATTTGAGCTTCCTGATGCCCAACATGAGCCTAAACCCAATAGAGGATACACTAGTAACCCTAGATCTAATAGATCGCCACCGCCCTTTGAAACCGCGGATCTTGCCGGAAAAATTTCTGATGACCGGACGGAAGCTCCAAGTGTCGTGATGTAAAACACATCAACGCCACCCACACAGAACAAAATAAGTGAAGGAGGAAGAAAACTGGTCCCTGAAACGCCGTTGTACTCACCGGAAACAGAGGTAGGTTTCCAACGAAGCAGAGGCTTCTCCAAGCGTCTTCAGAGGCGGTTGGTCTTCACATCGGGATGGGAGCAGCCTCCACGTCACCACACATATACGAAGAGACCTTCTCTTCCGACGAACGGAGAAACTCCACCTTGAGATCTCCGATCCGTGTGAGCACAACCTTCCATACTCGAGTGCCGTGACCATATCTGGCCGGAGCTAGTCACCACTCGATAGCTTCTTCACTTAATTTGTTATTGTGAACGCAAAAGAAGAAGGAGAGAGCAGCAGGGATGGTTTCCGGCGATGGTTGCATGGAGGGGCACACCGGATTGGACAAATCGGCGAGCCCGAAGACGGTGCAAAGAGGAGTTTTTGGACGACAGATTGAAGCTCATCGCCTCTTAAACTCTTCATAAGTCTCTATTCAGATCTAGATCTGAAAAATAGAGAGAGTCGAAAAAGAGAAAGAGAGAGGAGATTTGTTATGTTTTTTCTTTCTTGCAAAATAGTTTATAGAAATTGTATAGTTATAATTTATAACTAAAGCATTTTCAACATCAGTGCTTTAAATTTAAATTTTGTTGTGACATCGTCCACCCTATATAAGAATTCATCAAATATTATTTTAGAAAAATATCTTCGAACCAAAACAGGTGAAACATGAATTATAATGCATTATTCTATATGCAACCCGTATATTTAAATAACAATTATTCTTTACATATTTTGCAAATTTCTCTTGGAATCTTAATTTTCAAGAACAAATCATGCTCATCAATATTAGTATTTGCTCCATTCTTAAGAATATCTTCCAAATTCCATTCTTTATTTTCTAGGCTAATATTATATAATATATATATATATATATATAATTGATTTTTATAATGGGGCCATTGTGTAAAAGTCTGATTTTGCAACTTTATAATTATTTTGGTAACTTTTGGTGTTCCGATAAAGTATTATAACTTGTGGCATGTTTCAAGCCTTTCATCAATACAAAACACCTGGAGGAATTTTCCTGGTGGATTATATAATAAGATAAATATCATAAACAATACATAGGTACCACAATTATAAAATTTATATATACATAATTAATAAACCTCAACTATATATAGTTCAGTCTTACTCAAAGTACGGCCGTTTTAGTAAACAATTTATTTTTATCTCATCCTTTCATTTTCTTTTGTCGGCAACTTAAATTAAATTTATAGAAGAACAAAACCTACACATTATTACAGTCTGGAGTGATACACGACAACACTGAAAAAAATATAACAATTAAATAAATGTCAAACTTTTAACTAATTAATCAACAAAAATAGTATTACATCCATAAAGAATGAAATAAGAAAATATAAAATAAAAACACAGGAAGCTTCCTTAAAAGATTGAAAGCTTTCCTTTTAAATGATATTTCTCAAAAAGAAAAGAAAACCCCAAAAAGAAATTTGAGATCAATCTCTAAAATGTGGTTAACAATAACCGAGTCTCACTAATATGATTTCGAATGTACAAAAGAAAAATACTTGAGACTGAATTTGTAACTATAAATAAATATAAATTATTTAAAAATTTTCCTTTTTGAGATAAAGAAGGAAAAATTAAAAAGAAAAACAGAGGAACCAATTTTGGTGTTTTACCCGATCGTGTGTGTTTATGGTAATTTTTTTTTTTTTTTTACTTTTTAACTTCTATTATCCGTCTTGAGTCGTTTTGGTTTCCGAGTTTGCTTAACGTCGTCGTTTCCGGTTCGAGAAACCGGTTCACAAACTTCATGATCCTATCAATAGTAAACAAAACATAAATAAACTAAAACACCAATTTAATGTGTTTGAATTTGAATCAAAACGTAAAAGAAAAAGGAACCTTGAAGGAAGAAGATTGCTTAGCAAGCTTGATTTCAACAGAAATGTTTGCTTTCGTTAAGTCTACTCCTGAATTCTCCAATGCTTCTCTAAGTGTTTTCACTAATCTTCTCAACACAAAAACAAATCTTTTTAACTTTTAAGCTTTTTAAACTGTTAAGTAGATGAAAGAAACAAGAGATTTAAATTTACCCTTGTGAATAAACACTTGATATACTGATGTTACCCTCATGAACTTCATCTCTTTCTTCTTTTAATGTCTGAGTCGGACTCCGAGAACTCGGGTTAAGCTCCATGGTCTCTGTGTGGAACTGAGTTACAGGATTACCCGTAAGTACATGGACTGGCATTGCTCGGTTCAAAGTTGCTGGATGATCGGTAACCGAAACTGGGATGCTGTTCTTCTCTTCTTCCAACTTTGGAGTGTAGATAACAGTTCCTTCAGGTACTAACTGTTGGTTGTTTCTCTGCTGTAATGTAAATGGATCACACAGATTTAACATTACATGGTTTGGTTTGTTTCAGGGACAAGGTGAGGTTAGATTTACCCAATTCGATAGTTTTGAAGGTTCTTGATTCCATCCTTGATAAGGAGATTCATACTTGTTTGCTTTCTCTTGTAAGAATTGAATATACTCTATAACCTCTAATAAGAAGGAGGCCTTGTCTCGCTTTTGGTCGCTGTTAGGTATTAGTTGTCTCAACATTTGAAATCTGCAGAAAGATCAACTAACAATGTTTGATTAGCCTCTTCTCTTATATTGAAATCATATCGTTTATTGAATACTTACCTATCATTGATCTTACTCCTTCTCCGTTGCTCTGTAGCAGAATGTTTAGACCTAGGAGTGTTCAACTTTTGATCGTTATTAGAGCCTCTTACGTCTGCTTTTGTTCTCAAATCCACTGCAACGAAGAAAATTATTCAGAACCATTTGAAAATGTTAAGTAAATGTCTCATTAAATACAAACCTCTATGGCTTTGGCTTGTGGAGGAGCTTTCTTTCTTCATTATGAAATCTTCTTCATCATCTAAATCATCCTCTTGTGAACCTCCTTTTGCTGACCTTATCATGTCCATGAAGCTCTGGCTCTTAAATGCAGACCCTCTGCAAGCATAGTAAAACCTCATTTGATCAGTCTTTTTAACTTCACAGACTGAAGTACTAGATATATACCGACAAGAGGTGAGACTAACTGTGAGGAAGAGCGAGAACTGAAACCACTCATATGGTTATTTGTCAAAGATTGGTAACCTCGTTCCACCACTTGACATTGTCCTATAGTTGTTGCAACATCAGCTACACATTCAAAGATTAAAACACTTTAAAACTAGTCTAATGAACATCAAGATTTAAGTTTTTCTTGGTACCTCTGATGTTTGGTATCTCTCCAACATTATTCTCTTTCCTTGTCTGTCCCTTCTTCCCTGAAGCAGATTCATCCCAGAGAGTGAAACAACTTGTTACAGCAGCGTATGAGCTGTTCTGATCCACAACATTTCTCTCGTTAACACCACTCGCTTGTGCAGTAGCAGTGAACATCATTTGTGGTGACAACTCTGCCTTAGGAACTCGCTGATGATGATGGTGATGGTAGTAAGGAATGGGACTAATCGTGTACGTTCCTATACCACCAGGAAGCACATGTTGCATCGGTGGGGGAGGTGCAGGTGACGGTGACGGTGGCTTCTCGGACGCTGTCACTGTCCTAGTTGTGGGATCAATCCTAGTTGTATCTTCTTTAGTACCAACACATTCTAACGGTTGTAGAAAATCTTGTGTTTTCAAGTGGCTTCCTGCTACATGTTTCATCAAAAGTTCTATAACCCATAAGTATATACCATATACATTTATCTCTAGTTTTAAACCATAAGGATCCATATGTGTTTTTTTCTTTAAAAATCACCTCTTCATTCTATATAGAGTTTTTTGTCACATTTAAATAGAAAGATCATATCCAATCCATAACCCAACAAATTTAAGTGAATCTGATTTCCGATAGGAAAAAAATATGCAAAAATAGACCTTTAAACATTGGACCAAAACCACTTCATGGTTTTTTTTTTTTTTACTTTTGATCTTTGGACCATGGTTATTATAGACCACTTACTCTTTGTCAAAATCCGTTTTTTTTTTTTGTATGTAATTTATGTATGCATCGTCATCATGAGCGTTGAAAGATATATATATATATATATATATATATATTTTTCGCATTTTGCTGGGCTCCAAGCCTTGAAAGATATTAATTTAGAGAATACATAAAATACAAAGCTTTACGACATGTGCATCCACATTAACAGTTCCTTATTTCTCTGGGCTTTACACAGAGTTGGGACCATTAGGACCCAATCGAATAACAACATTTTGATCTATGATTCGTCGTCATAAAGGTCAAGATCAGATGCACGCGCGGAAAAAACGTGACGCCTTTAAGAGAATCTTTTAATGAAAAAATTAAAAAATGATTTTAAGATATTTAAGAAAGGGTAAAACAGTAAATACCTTGAGAAGAAGTTGGCTTTGGATCTGACTGTACGGTTGAATGACTGCAGAGCGATAAAAAATCATGTGTTGGTTTTCTCCCTGTTGAAATTCTTCTTATAATCAAATTTTTAATCAATTAAATTTTAAACAATAATAATTTTTTAAAAATTTTTGAAGAAAAGTTTAACCGTCTTTTTATTAATCTTGGAAGAATTTGGTAATATCTGATTATGTTGTTGTTACCTTCGGTTTTGAAGGGACGAGGTTGAGGAAGCTCCATTAACAAAAGCTTGTTCTTGAATTATGCTATTAATCCGTAATTCTCACGATTATGCGTCTTTATCGGATATTTCTTCGCAAATTTGGAGTGATTTATGTAACTACGAAGTAAGAACTCAGATCTGCGACTTTTAGTGGCTGATTCAAGGTATGTTGGATTCTCCGATGCTTGTAGAAGAAGAATTGAGCTCGAGAGTTGCTGAATTATGCTTTCTCGGTTGAAAACTCCTTGAATTTCGATCAAATCTGTTCGACTTAGCCAAAATCAATCGTCAATTCTCCAGGAAACACAGTGAAGATCACCAAGTTACTGGAATCGGCAGATCTGTCATCAAAATTGCAGAGAATTTCAAAAGTTAAACCATAATTCAGCAGAAATCTAGCTAAAACTAACTCAATTTCGCATAATTCAAGTCAATTCATGAGCATAAAGAATTAAAGATCACGAAACAGAAGTTCAAGTCAAATCTGAGATTAAACTTGAGCTAAGAAGCGTACCTTTACAAAGATGATTCAACGAAAATTGCAAATAACTTGGATCTGTTACTCAGAGCAATTAAACAAAGAATTCTAATTCCGATCTGATCGGAAAAAAGATCAGCCAGAGAGCTCTCTCTCTCCTCTCTCTCCTCTCTACTTTCTCGGTTTTGAGAGAAAATGAAGAGGCGGAAATGATTTATACAGTCGTTATAACGCTTACCGTTTAACAGAAATATAACTCTGTTTAAACGACGTTTAATTTAACGGAGTCACGTGGTGGATGTTTAGTTTTTAGTTTCTTTTGTAGCGTAAGGTAACAGTGGTTTATCCGTTTAGCGGCGCTATAAAATAAAATAAAATATAAATGAAGGAAACTAAAAATAATCTTTATTGTTTTGTTTTTGGTTTAATCGATGTAAGCTTTTGTTTTTATCGTGTTCGACGATCCCAATATATATATATATAGTATATATTTTTTTGTATAAAATTTAAAACATTATTTTTTTTCCAGTTAATTTATGGATCATACTGGACAGATCCAATAACTATTATAAATAAGAGAAAATATATTCATATAGCGAATAGTCAAATTCGATCTTTGTTCTATTAACAAAGCATCAGAGGTGATACAATCGCTAGACCGCTTTATTATATTTTTAAACAATATTTCAAATAAAATAAAGAATTTAAAAATAATATATATATATATATATATTTGTGACTATTCATATTTTATCATACAATTATTAGTTGATTCAATTAACTAAATATGATTTATATTTTTCACTGATAAGTGTAGGGCTCGCCGCCAGATGAGTCTTCCGGAGCGGTCGCTAGTGGTGGTGTAGGGCTCGTCGCCAAATGTTTCTAGCATCAACGGTACGGCAGCATCTCGTCGCTTCGGTGCCTCTCTGGTCTCGGTTTGCTGATTCTCTCCTCGGCCCTCCCTCTCTGCTTCTCCTTAGCGTCTTCTCGGGGCATTTTTTTTGTTCGCTCAGGTTTCTTCCTCAAGCTTGGTTGTGTCCTATGTCCTATGAGGTAAAGGCTTCGTTGACTCTCTGGATATCTTGTCCTTTTTGGTGTCGGTTCAAGCTTCGGAGTTTGGTCGAATTGGGTTTGATATAGTTCTTGATTTTAGTTCGCTCTTGTCTCGTGCTTGCCTCTGTTGTATTGGTTTTTGTGATCTTTGGGAAGTTGCTGGATTAGTTTTTTTTTTTGTTTTTTAGTCGGATCTTCGGCTTTGTTGGCTTAACCCGGATCGGCCTCGTGGTGAACTGGTTAGACGGCTGTTTGTTCAGCTTTCCTCTGTTAGAATTTTTCGTCAGGTTTAGTTCGAGGCCCGATATATTCTTACCTTCTTTCATCCAGAAGCTTTGTTACCGGCATCGGCTTTATCAACGGGTGACAAAGTCTTTAGAGGTTCATTTTCTGCCACCTCCTGAAGTGCAAGGATTTTTCTTCTGAAATCTACCGAATCTAAGTGAGTACCTGTAGCAATTTCTCTTTCGAGTTTTCTGTAGTCTCGTTTTGCCGAGTCTTTTAGCATTCGTTTCATGCTCTCATAAGCTGGAGTCTTGATTTGAGCATTGTTAGTTTTTTCCAGTTTAGCTTGCTTTTAGATTTCATCAGTAGTTTCTGCTAAAGCTTTATTTTGCCTCGCGACACTCCCGATATGTCGAGTATTGTTCCGAATTATTGGACTTACTTAACTAAAATCTTTGGGCATTGTAAAATTTTAGGTCTTAGTTTAGAGCTACTACCTTTCTATTTTTCCATTTATCCAAATTGTGACATAGGGCTTGATTGTTTGGTGCTGTGAGTACAACACTAGTTCTTTCTACAACATAAGATAATTGCCAATCAGTCTTTAGTTTTATTAAGTGGGTTCTACAAATTTCTACAACCATTTTTAAAAGCTACAACTCTTCTTCTTTTTTATTTGATCATGTTAACATTTTTTTTTCTAAAGCACATATTTTATTGCTTTAGGAGTTGTAGGATTTTTCTACAACAAAAAAATTAAAATAAAAGCAATAAAACCTATAAATGTAATTCTATAGCAATTATTATAGAATTACAGTCCAACCAATCACCCCCGTATAATTTCATTTTACACATTTTTATAGAATATTCTACAAAAAAAAAAAACTTTGTGAGTAGGATTCATCCACTCTACCAATTTATTGTCACTTCAATATTATTTGTCGGTAAATGAAACTCACGTGCAGCTATTGATTTAACTTTTCTATAGGCATGCATACGCAAATATATGCTCATAAAATGCCACAATTATGGCGATATACTGAACATTAAATTTTCACGAAATCATAAGTTAAGTATACATATGATGAACAATATTATATCTTCTTTTTATATTTGTTTTTTCAATTAAAAAATATACAAGCTGTTTAATTGGAGGGATTGACTTTTTCTTCTACGATTAATAGTCGGCGTAATCTCTTTGAAAAATAAATAAAGTGCGCAGGGACGTCAAAAGCTTAAAATATAGGATAATAAGTCATGAACAACAATTGGTTATACTGTTTTGCACATTTCATAATAGCTAGACTAGAATTAAGTCAAAATTGCTCATAAGTCCATATCAATCCAGTTCGACAGAGTTGAACAAACTTTTTAGCTCGGCTTATTTTTGTTAGGCGGACGATAGTTGCAGGTCGAGCAGGAACTGTTGAATCAAAGGTCGAAGACCCCCTGATTTGAGTTCGTATTTAAAAAGGGAGAGGTTACAATATAATGAGGTCGTCTACAAACTAGACGAGCTCACTTAGATTTGAATGTATAAAAGATTCTCTCTCTAACTTCTTTGTAGAATTCACATACCCCTTTCCTAATGGTCTTTATCCCGTTTTTATAGTATATTATTTCGTTGTCATTTGGCTATGTGGAGTGGTTGGCTTAGCACGGCGTCAGTTCGGCAATTTGGTTCTTAGGTTACTGTTCACCTCGGCGGTAGGCTCTAAGTTTACTGTAGTTCTGGCGCCGCTCTCAATCTTGTCATGGACTCTGGTTTTGGTTCGACGGGCCTCTTAATGAGCTTAAAGTCCCCTGGGCCTCACATGGGTTCGGCCCATACCCAACATGATCTATGAAAAATAAAAGTGTAACATTAACGACCGCCCTAATATGTGGATTTCGGTTCTTTCGATTTGTGGGTTTTACTACTATCCGATAGTCATGTATGTTAATTTTAGAAGTTTTAAAAATTTATTTGTTAGTCTTGTAAATTACCATGCAACTTTTTTCTCGTGCTTTGTTCTCAATGGCATGATATTATAAATGATTTTCCGGTAAGTTATCCATCTTTAAATTGCTCGAACATCAACACATGTTTAACTGTTGAGTTCTCTAATAATTAATAAAAGAGAAAAAATTGTATTTTAGTGACATATGTAGTCAAAACAAATTTTAAAATTATCTTCATGTACCACTATACTCCACAAATTGTTTGGGTTCGGTTTTTATACCACTTTGTAACGCCTCCGACCATCCCAGGTCCATGGGTCTTTCGGCACTGACTAGCTATAGTTCCTCATTTTTTTTTTTTTTTTGCTAATTGTAATACCACCCAAACTTAATTAAAGAAAATAAATATCACAACTTAGGAATTGAATTCATGATTAACATATTTCAGTTGCTTCTACGCTTACTCTTCATGGCCATGTCCTCATTTTACAGAAGATTGGTTTAAATCAATGTACAAATTATTTAATAAACGGTGCAATGGTACTTATAAAATGATTGTACTATAAATTATGCTGGAAAATGATGGTATATAAGGGGACAAGTACAATTTTGGTACGTGTATGCGTCTATGTGTTTATGTGAGTGGGGATCTATATTGAAGATGAAACAAAGAATGAAAGAAAGTCGTTTATT
>OVAV01002077.1:0-11828 GCA_900406375.1 Iberis amara
ATGACTAAAGCTTTGGGGAGTTCAACCTTTCAGTATTTGATTTCCAAGTTGGGCATATGCAATCTACATGCTCCAACTTGTGGGGGAGTATTGAGAATAGTCTAGTGGGCTTTATGAGTATATGGGCTTGTTGTATTTGGGTTATAGTTTCCCTAGGTATAAATACCTAAGAACTCTCTCTTTGTAAAGCAACTAATTCAATATATCGATTTGTNCCTATCTTGAAATTTGCTCTTTGGAGATTTAGTTTTCTCTATAAACCAGATCGTCCACGATAACTTGTAAGAATAAAGAATGCAGCTTGGAAATACAAAAAAACCTATGTTAGCACACCTTGGTTACCCTATCTATGTTGAATCGATTTTTATTCACCAAAATTTTTACTATACCCTGCAAAGGAGAAAAAGAAAAGGAAGATGAGGAATCTCCTAAAGAATCCGAATAGATGAACCCAAAAATGAGAAGTATGTTTCTACCTTTTCGTATGGAGAAGTCCACTTAACATTCATGTGCTCTTCATCACTTAAGACATTCAATTCTTTTTAAAAAATTCCAGCTTCATCTTTGTATGGGCATTCCTCAGGTATTTTCTACTTATGTACAATACCAATATGTTCAAATCTGACAGGAAATACTATTGTAGATCATACTATAAACTAACAGAATAATACTTGTTAGATATCTGGTTATGGAAATGTATTGTGGAGAGAAATATTTTCAGCAAAAACTCAGCTATTGTGCAACCAACTGGACCAAATTTGCAAGTTATAATCACTGACTCTGGCAGATGAGCTTTAGGCCAGTTAGCCCCTTGATATCTACGGCATAAAACGCATATTAGATTTTGCATCCTACGTTTAACCAAAAAAATCATTGTTGGTCCATATTACACACAATTGAGAGATACAGAGAAAAATAGTATATACAGATATACTCCTTGGATGTTGTCACAATAGTTACCCCTTGACTCCTGAAAATATTGACAAGTCAACAAACTGATCCATGGTAAGTTAAAGATCTTATAGAATTTGGCATGAGGCCATAAGTTGGGAGATGATCTTATTTACGTAAACACGTAAAATAATGGGTAGTGTGTGTGAGAAAGAAACCTTAGCAGTTTCAAATTCCATGGCAAAAATCTTTTTGGAGCTAGAATCCATCATGTGGTGAAGAAACATAGAGGTTCCAAAAGGTAAAGACTCCATATCTTCATAAGTGACATACATCTAATCATACATCTAATCATAGTGGTGGGCATTTGGTTTTTTTCTTTTTGGTAATTTTTTTTATGCCAAATTGAACCGAATATAATTTCGATTTGGTTTTCATTATTAAAGTTTGATTTTTTCTGTTACAAAATCTCAATTTCGATTAAAGTTAAGTTATTCTTTATTTATTTTTAGTTTTTTCGACAAATTTTCGTTTGATTTCGATTTATTCGGTTAATTTAATCAAATTCAGTTCGGTTCGATTCACTTAGTATAATATAAAATAAAACTGTTGCCGAACCAAAAACCAAACTAAACTAAAAGGTTCACCAAATCAAACCGAATTAACTAAATTAATCGAACATAATAAACAGAACTAAATTTGGTTCGGTTTGGCTAAAATGGCCACCCCTAACCAGCTGGGAAAAAAGATTTCCTTCCAATGAGAAGGATGAAGTAATAAGACGATAAGACAAACTCACTCTAAACCTATCATCTTTCAAGTTATATATGTCATGTACCAGAATGAAACCAACAACACCAAATATAAACCATAATATATGATTTAGACTCAATTATAGGCTAATCTACTATCGAATTGATTAGAGGAAGAATACGAAAGGGTGTAACATAGTTTGTAATATCATGTCGACGTCGAACCAACCCAATACCCCATTATAGGCCCAAGATGTTATAACCCACATATATTACTCTGATCCAGTGACTTACAATCATATATATGAAAGTGGCTGACCCTCTCCAAAATCACGACACGTCAGTAAAGGAGAGAGTGCCACGTGTCCCCCACAAAAGCCTAACCTAATACTTTTATAGCTTTTTCTGTTGGTTTCAAATTCTATAGCCACATATCATTCTCCAATTAATGTTCTAATATCGAGTCCTTTCGCGTTTCCTCTAAAAAAAAAGCTATCCCTCATATCTAAATCCGTTGAAAGTCCTCATAGAGATGCAGAGTCGCATTTACTTCGTCATGATCCTTTGTACTAAGGGAACAAGCCATATTAATCATGCGCTGCTTGCAGTTTTTTTAAAAAAGTTAATTTTTATTTTATTTTTTTGTTTCTAATACGTCTGTTACAAGATTTTTATTGTAATTCTTATTGTTTGATCATTATAAATAATGATTTTTTAGACCGATCGTTATCATGTTTTCTATATATTATGCCAAATTTGAATGACAATTAAGAACGTTATGTAAGCAGTAGAGAGAAGACTCCACTTCAGACAGAGGCTTCTTCTCCCAACTTGGGCTCAAATTCAATCAAGCCCAACAATATGAAGACATCTGAAGAAATAAAGACGAAGCCCAACAAGCCCACAACTGTTGTATCATCTTCTCAGACCTGCAACAAGACAAAACAGAGCAATCAGCCAAAAGTTGCAGAGACCGTTAAAGCATATTCTCAATCCAGCTGTCCAATCATTGTGCACAACAAATATCAAGCCTTAGCAGAGGAATAAGATTGTGGCATCTGTATTAGGGCAAACCAGAGATTGTGAAATCGTTTGCTATATATTCAAACCAATTGTAACGTTCTTATTCAGCTAAAATGAATCAATAAAATTCAGTTCTTTACATTTCTTTACAATTTCAAATCTCTCTTCTCAACTCACATGGTATCAGAGCCATGGATTTGACTATGGAACCTCAAGCTTATCCCACCTTAAACATATCTAATTGTGTCACTGTTAAACTCACGGAGAGGAATTACATTCTATGGAAGAGCCAATTTGAAACCTTTCTTTCTGGTCAGGGACTTCTGGGCTTTGTCACCGGCTCATTTGTTGCTCCAGCCGAGACAATACTAGTTCCAAGACCAGTAGGAGATAGACCAGCTCCAAACCCCAACTTTGTAGAATAGCAGAGAGGAGACCATGTAGTGAAATCATGGTTACTTGGCTCTTTCTCAGAGCACATTCTCAATGTTGTGGTCAACTGCAGAAGCTCACAAGATGTCTGGGCTGCACTGTCAAGGCATTTCAACCGCATCTCATCTTCAAGATTGTTTGAACTACAAAGAAAGCTTCAAACAACACAAAAAGGAGAACAAAACATGATTGAATATCTAAAGGAAGTAAAGGCTCTCTGTGACCAGTTATCTTCTATAGGAAGTCCTGTCCCAGAAAATATGAAGATCTTTGCAGCTCTTCATGGTTTGGGACGCGAGTATGAACCTATCAAAACTACTGTTGAAAGCTCTATGGATGCACAACCTAACCTAACCTTTGAAGAGGTCATACCCCGTCTCACAAACTATGACAACAGAATCCAGATATACACCACAGAAACAGTCACACCACACTTAGCCTTCAACACTATTAGATCTGGTGGCCAGGCTCTTTATTTTGCTAATAGAGGCAGAGGCTATGGTAGGCAAAACTCTAGAGGCAGAGGATACTCCACCAGGGGAAGAGGCTTTCCTCAACAGATCTCTTCCTTTCATTCATCCACTGGTTCAGATAGCTCTTATGGAGAAGAAAACAGACCTCAGTGTCAGATATGTGGGAAGATGGGCCATCATGCCTTAAAATGCTGGCACATATTTGACTATGCCTATCAAGTAGAAGAAGTTCCAGCAGCAGCCATGGCAGCTCTCAGAATAACTGATGTAACGGATCATTCTGGCGCAGAATGGTACCCAGACACTGGTGCATCTGCACACATCACCAACTCCACCAAACATCTTCAACAGTCTCAACCGTATCATGGAAATGATACTGTGATGGTTGGGAATGGAGAGTTTTTGCCTATCACACATACAGGATCTACAGCCTTGCCATCTTCCTCAGGTAAGTTATGGTTAAATGATGTTCTTGTGTGTCCTAATATTGCTAAATCTTTGATTTCAGTGTCTAAAGTCACAAAAGAATATCCTTGCAAGTTTGAGTTTGACTGTGATGGTGTGTTAATTAAGGACAAGGCAACACAGAAGGTGCTAAGCCTGGGCAAAAGTCTTGAAGGTCTATTTGTTCTCAAGGATGCTGCAAACCAAGTCCATTTGTCTTCCAGGCAGTCTAACACAAGTGAAGCCACATGGCACAGAAGATTGGGGCATCATAATGATCTAGTTCTACAACAACTATCTTCGAATAAGCTGATTTCCTTTTCTAAAACTTCCTCACCTATGTGTGAAGCCTGCAGATTAGGAAAAAGCACTAGATTGCCTTTTAGTAATTCAGTTTTTACAGCTACAAAACCCCTAGAGAGAATACACTGTGACCTCTGGGGGCCATCTCCTGTTCTGTCTTTACAAGGATTTAAGTTTTATGTCATCTTTATTGATCAATGGTCTAGATTTTGCTGGTTCTTCCCCTTGAAATCAAAGTCAGATTTCTTCTCTACTTTCTGTACCTTTCAAACTATGGTAGAGAACCAACTAAACACAAAAATCAAAATATTTCAGTGTGATGGAGGGGGAGAGTTCACAAGTTCTAAGTTCCTAAATCAGCTAGCTATAAGTGGCATTAAACAGCAACTCTCATGTCCTTATACCCCTCAGCAAAATGGCCTCTCAGAAAGAAAACATAAGCATCTTACTGAGTTGGGTCTGTCAATGATGTTTGACAGCTTTATACCACAGAAGTTTTGGGTTGAAGCTTTCTTCACAGCTAATTTTCTGATAAACCTTCTGCCTACATCTGCTTTGGAGGAGAATATAAGTCCCTATCAGAAGTTATATGGCAAAATTCCAGATTATACAGCACTAAGATCCTTTGGGTGTGTGTGTTATCCTACTCTACGAGACTACACTTCACACAAGTTCGAGCCTAGATCACTAACATGTGTCTTCCTAGGCTACAATGACAAATATAAAGGCTACAGATACCTTTATCCACCTACAGGTAGAGTATATATTAGTAGACATGTGCTTTTTGATGAGAGTTGTTTTCCTTTTGCAGGTAAATATCTGTCCCATCATCCAACTCAACACTCCGCTATTCTAAAAGCATGGCAACTAAGCTTCCAGCCAGTTCATACTCCAACACCAAGCAATGATCAAGCTGAAAGTCCTTATACATATCTGATCCAGCAACCACTGCAACATCCTATTCCTCTAGCTGTCATTCCACCTACAAAGCCTAGCACACCAACATCATCCACAACTGATTCTACACCTTCCAGTTTGAATTCTGATGTGAATACTGCAGTTGAAGGGGAGTCTATTGGGCGTACGGCAAGTCCTATAGGCGACAGTATCCTCCCTTTCCCTGATAGGACAGTCACTTCAGAAAGAGAGAAGACTCCACTTCCTTCTACACCACATCATCATACAACAACTTCATCAGAGGCTTCTTCAACACCACATCATCATACAACAACTTCATCAGAGACTGCTTCAACACCAAATCATCATACAACATCTTCATCAGAGACTGCTTCAACACCAAATCATCATACAACAACTTCATCACCACTTTCTCCATCCTCTGAAGAATTGCAACAACAATCACCACAATAACCAGCTCATCCCATGGTTACCAGACTTAAAGATGGAATAAGAAAACCAAATCCTAAATACTGTCTACTTACACAAAAAGTATCCTATCCTGAGCCTACAACAGTCGCAGCAGCCTTAAAAGACTCTGGCTGGAAACAAGCAATGCAAGATGAACTTGCAACCTGTAAAGACACAAACACTTGGACTCTAGTTCCATTTCAACCTAACATGCATGTATTAGGTTACAAATGGGTCTTTAGGACCAAGCTAAATGCAGATGGGACTCTCAACAAACTCAAAGCTAGGATTGTAGCCAAAGGGTTCAACTAGGAAGAAGGAATAGATTATTTGGAGACATTTAGTCATGTGGTAAGGACAGCCACTGTGAGAATAGTTCTCCATACAGCAACAGTTATGGATTGGGAGGTGAGACAACTTGATGTAAAAAATGCCTTCTTACATGGCAATTTAACAGAAGATGTTTACATAAAACAACCCTCTGGTTTCATTGATAAAACAAAACCCACACATGTGTGTAAACTACATAAATCACTCTATGGTCTAAAGCAATCACCTAGAGCATGGTTTGACAGATTTAGCACTTATCTACTGGAGTATGGATTTATATGCAGCAAAAGAGACCCCTCTTTATTCATCTACTAACCTTGACTGGTATGCAGGACTGCTCACCAAGTGCAACTCCTCTACCACTCCAACTTGATAAAGCTCAGGATCAAACTCAGGACTTCCCAAATCTAACCTATTTTCGTTGCTTAGCAGACAAACTCCAGTACCTAACTCTTACAAGACCTGATATACAGTTTTCAGTTAATTACGTCTGTCAAAAGATGCATCAACCATCAATAACAGATTTCTAACTGCTCAAGCGTATCTTACGGTATCTAAAAGGCACAATATCTATGGGAATCACATTCAACAGAAATTCTGATTTCACCCTAAGAGCCTACAGTGACTCAGATTAGGCTGGGTGTAAACAAACAAGAAGATCAACAGGAGGATTCTGTACTTACTTGGGCTCAAACATCATCTCGTGGTCATCAAGAAAGCACCCTACAGTCTCAAAAAGCTCAACCGAAGCTGAGTACAGAACACTGTCAGAAACAGCATCTGAAATCACATGGATCAATTTCTTAATGAAAGAATTGGGAATACCTCAGGAGAAAATTCCAGAGATGTACTGTGACAATCAGTCTTCAGTTTATCTCACTGCGAATCCAGCTCTACACAAACGAAGCAAGCATTTCGACACTGATTTCCATTACGTCCGGGAAAGAGTTGCATTAGGAGCTCTGATTGTTCACCACATTCCCAATCAGCTTCAAATTGCCGACATCTTTACTAAATCATTGGCGTACACACCATTCTGCTCGCTCAGGTACAAACTGGGCGTAGATAATCAGCTTTCTTCTCCGGTTACACCTCCGATCAAGTCAAATTCTCCGACGCCAAGTTTGAAGGGGAGTGTAAGCAGTAGAGAGAAGACTCCACTTCAGACAGAGGTTTCTTCTCCCAACTTGGGCTCAAATTCAATCAAGCCCAACAATATGAAGACATCTGAAGAAATAAAGACGAAGCCCAACAAGCCCACAACTGTTGTATCATCTTCTCAGACCTGCAACAAGACAAAACAGAACAATCAGCCAAAAGTTGCAGAGACCGTTAAAGCATATTATCAATCCAGCTGTCCAATCATTGTGCACAACAAATATCAAGCCTTAGCAGAGGAATAAGATTGTGACATCTGTATTAGGGCAAACCAGAGATTGTTAAATCGTTTGCTATATATTCAAACCAATTGTAACGTTCTTATTCAGCTAAAATGAATCAATAAAATTCAGTTCTTTACATTTCTTTACAATTTCAAATCTCTCTTCTCAACTCACACGTTATAGTAAATAATTGTTATGGTAACTTATAAGATACTAATACTAAATAAAAAAAATTTAAATGATGATTTATTTAGTTTTTGGGCACTTATTACTTTTTAAAACATTGCCTTATTAGAAATGTTTTAATTTTTGAATTAAATCTCTAAAAGAATTGGAACTTTTTAGTAAATTATATTAGTTAATTAAAAAAATATTAATATATTGTAAATTATAAATCCAAATTGTTTATGAAGTAATTAGTTTATAAATATAAATGTTTTCTAAAATGGTTTCTCATTGGTTATGTTAGTAATAGAAAGCCTCATGAAGTTTCCAAAATTATTATTATTATTATTGTTTTTGTAATCTAGGAAGAGTTGGGCCCAAGGCTCTTAATTTCTCTCTAGGGTGAGTGATACCGTCGAATAGCCCACTCATCGGGTTTTTTAATGAGCCTAAAGTGTGACACCATCCTCGACGGGACAATAAAAAATGATTTTGTAATTCCGCACTCAAGAGAAATTGATCCCAAACGTAGACAAATACAACAATTCTTCATCAAATGTGATAACCACTAGACCACAACCACTTAATTATATTATATGTTTCTAAAATTACTTCGGTCAAAAAATATTATTTCCTTTGCTACAATATCTTTGACCATAAAATATAACAGTATATTCTTTATCCATTTGGCATCATACTAAGTATATAACATTGCATTTTTCAATGTTGGAGAAACTACATTGGTGACAATAAAAAAACAAACAAAAGTAAGATGTCTATAAGACTAAGAGTGGTACTCAGAGTGATCTTTTTAGCTCTTTTATTCTCAACAATCGTAGTTCGTTCCGATCAAAGAATGGTCACTCATAAATCCTTCAAGGTCAGTTTTAAAACAAAATCTTGATATACACGTTTCCAATCTATTATTGTGATAATTTTTCTGTATATTTTTATATGAAATTACATATTACAACCTCAATTTTAACTTCGCAAATTTTTAAAAATAAAATTTATTCGACTATATTGTTTTTTTTTTCTTTGGTATCATCGATACTCAAGTTAAAAATTTTATTTATCTCCAAATATTTCATTGTGGAGTGAACAATTCAATGTATCTATTAACTTATTAAAAAGTTATTTAAAGATGAATGAATAGTTAGAATTTTTATTCCTAGATAGTCGTTGAAGACGGAAGGAATAATTCAACATCATTTATATATATATATATATATAGTGGACATCATCATGCCTGATTTTGTTATAAAAATTTTAACTTTTTCTAATGCAGATAGGTGGAAATATAACATATGATTGCATAAATATATATAAGCAACCAGGACTTGAGCATCCTTTGATCAAAAATCACAGAATTCAGGTGCATGACATTATAAATTTTTCTCCTATATACATTTTATATTTTTGGTTAAGTAATTATGAATTGACAATATATACAATTTTTCTATAGTTGAAACCATCGATTTTAAGACATGAAAGTCAAGTTGCTAGCAATAAAACATATGAGAAGAAAAAGAGTTGTCCAGATGGAACTGTTCCTATAATGAGAAATCCAAAAAATTATAACACCAATGCAAAATTCTTCACCGAAAAGTTTCTCCATCCACTGACAATCGATAGCCTTGGAAAACATGTAAGCATTGATTTTAATTATTTTAATATGTTAAGACTTAACTATGTTATTACAAGACTAAAACATAATATTTGTATGATCAAAAATTCTAATGATTAATTTAACCTATTCTTTGTTTAGATTGCTGGATTACGATCAGTTGGAGGTCCATTTCATGGTGTAGAATCTGGATTTGTTGGTTATAACCTAAAAATTGGACAAGATCAAGCCTCGTATAGTCAAATTTTTATAGGCAGTGGATTAAATAAAGAGGTCAATTTTATCTCAACGGGATTGATGGTAGGTTTTACAATAATACTATAAATGTACTTTAATCAATTTTATCTATTACATAGTCGTAAAGTATTGTAAAAAAATTTCACAGATTAATCCAAGTCATTTTGGTGATGGACGTGTTTGGAGATATGGATTTTGGCAGGTATGAAATCAAAACAAAAAGTTAATTATTTGATTTTCGTAAATTATCTACATAGTATGGTGAACTGCTTACTCATATAATTCAAAATATATAAATTAAAATATAAATTTTGATAGGGTAAAGATGGAAAAGGATGTTACAATACAGCATGTTCAGGGTTTGTTCAAGTATCACATACGATTCCGATAGTCGAGCCTTTTGAAATTATCCCCGGAATGAGCGGGACGCGACCCTCCATCCACCAGGTAAATTCATAATTTTTATATAGATTTGTTTCATATATTTCTTCCACTTTTTTCTACAAGCAAAATAAATTCAACTTATTTCATTACCAAATTAGTAATGAAGATTTTATTATGAACCTTTAAATAAAACATTTGTAAAATTAAACGGATGATCAAATATATATGACAATAACCTCTTTAACTAGTTTGATAAGTAATTTGATTAGCATTTTTTATTACTTCAACTTTTGAATATTAACAAATTTTCTATTATCATATAAAAAGGATAAAGTTACAGGAAATTGGTGGCTTAGACGTTTATTTGGACAAAATTATGTTGATGTTGGATATTGGCCAAAAGAGTTATTTAACCTTATGGACAATGGTGGGAATATGGCTGGAGTTGGAGGTGTGGTCCAGGCTTCACGTTCTGGTTCAAGCCCTCCGATGGGTAATGGTAGATTTCCGAAAAAAACCTACAGACATGCAGACTTCAGGAAATCAGCAATGTTTGACAATATTAATGTTTGGGATTCTAACTATAATCAACGTAAAATCAATTCTTTCCCTATAGAATATTTGGTAGATAGTCCTAAATGTTATGAGCTAATAATTGGTAAGGTAAGATGGTATCAGTTTCATTCGAAACTTGGTTTTTTCTTTAATTATGGGGGTCCGGGAGGAGATTCTTGTGGAACTTGAAAAAAATGTATCATTATTATAAATTATCAAATTAATACAAGTTACTTATTGATTTTGTAATAAAAATATATTCATAAATAAATTAGATCATTTGGATTGATTCATATTAACCATAAAGAAAACACAATTTAGTTTACGCCTATGTATCATAATCACATTTTCCCCTCTTATTTATTATATTTTATGAAATTTACTAAATATCAATTTGGAGTTCAATAAGTTAATTATACAAATTTCATACTCTTTATTTCTTTTTGTTTTGTATTGTGTTTTCTTTAAGGTTAACGTCTTTATAACTTGTAAATTAACGTTCTATTTTAACTGTTAGAAATCTTCCCACAAAATAAAAATGAAAACTGATTTACCTCACTCTAGTATTTTAGGATGAGAAAGCTTATTATATGCAAATTTTGTAAGTATAAAGTTGATGATACAGATTACAAGAAGAAAAATTGTATTATACCATTCATTAACCAGTATCAAATAAATATTCTTGAAATACAATTGGTTTATTGCCAATTGGTTTGCTAATCGAGAGACATATATCGTCTCGCTAAGCTCTTCGCATTTCTTCGTGATTCGACTCTATCAAGTGTTGTTTCTCCTCTTTTGTCACAGTGTTAAATAACAGGTTTTCAATTTTACGTTTTTATTCCAAAATATAATTTCAAGCATTACTATGTAAATAGAATATTCTATTCATTAATTTTATTTTTATTCTACCTTTTGGAATTACATAAGAATAACATATTTAAAGAAAATCAAATTTTTAAAATGGAATAACTTCACTTTGAAATAGAAAATGAAATATGATTTTACAAAACATTTTGATTTTGCAGTCATCTCTATGTTGCTGTATTTTTTTCACTCACTAATGTTATGCTTTACTCAATATATTCTCATGCAAATTGGTTGTGTCAATAGATAGATATCAAGTATATTGTTGTTAATTGGTAGTTAGGAGAGTTAGTTAGAGGTTAATTGTCACTATATAAACTCTATTGTATGATTCATTAATGATTAAGAGAAATACAATTCATTTCCTAATATGGTATCAGAGCGATGAGCTCAAACTCACATTTTCTCTTCTTCACCTTTCTTCTTCGATTCTGATTCACAATTCCTGTGATCATTTCTTCACCATCTCTTCCGCACATTCATACTCCATTTTTCTTTCTTATTCTTTTGATATCCATTTTACCTCTCTTTGCACGAATTTCTCCCAATCCCAATTTTTCTCTGTTCCGAGAAATTGAAGCTACTTCTTGATTTT
>OVAV01002079.1:0-11826 GCA_900406375.1 Iberis amara
GTCAAAAGTTCGTGTATTAAAGAGGCAACAATAAATAAGTTAGTATATTTTTTAAGGTTATTTTCCGCAGAGTTAATTAACCACAATTAACTTTCGTTAGTGACATTTAACGAATGTTTAGTTAATCGGTGTAAACTTGCAAATTTGAAAAGTTTATGTATTATTAAGGCCATCCAAATTAGTTCGTGAATTAAATTAGCAACGTGAAAAGTTCGTGTATTAAAGAGACAAAATTAAATAAGTTTATGTATTTTTAAGGTTTTTTCCCTACCTACTATTGTCTAACTCATCTGCTTTAAAAAAGTAGGCGAATAAAACTTCCTCTACTCCCTATTCCAAAGACTGAAGTTCTCCAAAGACTTGAATAAAAGTTAGAACCCACAATGTATGAGGAGTTAATTGACTCGGAGATGTATCAAAATGATTAGCTATCTTAACTATAAGCGATAGCATTTCTTCACGAAAACCTAGAGCAAAATATACTTCGTGAACAACCTTTTCGGGGCCGTTGTAACCAGCTCCATTCGACTCAAAAGGAATTCTTAGCACGATCGAAGCGGGAAGATTATATGTTTCTCTAATCCTTAAGATATCATCCTCATTTAGAATCGAGCCCCAACTTCCGTTAGTCAGAGGAAACCAAACGAAGTGGCATATGAGAACTAGATGGCTCTGATGCCATCGTAAGCTCTCACTACAAGAAAAAGTCTCATTGATAGCACACGATGTACGCTATTATATGCCTTTCATAGCGTTTCAATAAACACTATGTCTGACCCAACTATCTTCAGTGGCACACTTATTATAGCGTTAAACATAACTGCTATTGTATATGCACACTACAATAACGTTTAAAATTACTGCTATGTTATATCATATTTATTAATAGTGTGTAGTTTTTGGTACTATCAATGGTATTTTTTACGATAGCGTTAACAATTTATGTTATAATATATCATCGTCAATAATAGTGTTGATATTGTGTGCTATGATATACCCTAATTTGTTATCGCAATATTTTGTAAATGCTATGGTATACTATAAAATAAGATAGCGTTTGTGTTGCTGCTAAAGTATAACTAGGATAATAATAGCTTTTGCAGGATGTGCTATGATATTTCCTCATATACAAATCACAATAATGTGGGAATGCTATAGTATACTAGAATATAAGATATCATTGATATATGCTTGCTATCATATCCATTTGTTTTATAGCTTTTATTTCGTGCTGTTTATTATTTAAAAGATCAATGTATAACCGGTATTGTCTATAATTCCATTAGATTTATGAAATCGTGTACGTATAGAATATTATTACAATTGAGAAAGATACTCGCATTCCCGCTACAATTATCACCGAATTTCTTGATTTCGGAATGATTTGCGAAAAGTTAATTTTAGGGCTTGCAAAACCTGGACCAGTCATTGATACATTTTGTAGTGATGAATTGTTTCCAGATATATCAAATTAGATGGTGTTGTTACACTTGTTGACTCCAAAAATGCGATGCAACATTTGAACAAAGTGAAACCAAGATTCGTTATGAATGAGGCAGTTAGATGGTGTTGTTACACTTCATTTGTTCTCTGTAATGTGTGTTTCTCTTATAGAATTAATGTTTATTCTTCTTTGATTGGTTAAATGTTTTAATAGCTTTTGGTTGTTTAGTTAGAGAAAATTAGTTCATGTCTTTGCAGATGAGAGAAACGATTCGCAGAAGGAGAAAAGCTATGGTAGAAGAACGAATTAGGGGAGAATAAAAGGATTTAGGGTTTTTAGTTTTTTTTTTAATATCTTATTCAAAACGAACTAGTTTAATAAAATGACAACACTTCCCACCAAAAAAATGACAACACTTAATGCTGAGTCAGATTCGTATTTGTACACGTCAGCATATGAAAAAATATTTTACCTAATTACTTGACAGCGTGTCGGTAAGAGAAACTTCGAAGCCAATTTTGGAGAGTACAGGAACAAAATTTAAAATATTAATCAATTAAGGAATGTTTAGTAAGCTTAAAAGTGAACGTCTGAAAAAGTAACCATTAAATATGTACATGCATTAGTTGGCCTTTTTCCTTAGTATAGTACCATGACCAGGCCATAACTTTGTCTTTAGACCAAGCAACAAAAGATCCTAGTGCATCTCTTAAAACAACTATCTCATCATCTGGCCTCCAAACTAATGCATTGTTCTCCTTGATTACGTCAATCCACACCCTTACTCTAGTAGGCCCTAGTGGAACCAAGTGAACATTTATGTTTGGATCATCAATTATCCAACTTCCTTCAGCAACAACCTTCTCTCCCTTGATGTCAATAATCTTGCACTTCTGATTTTGCCTCCAAGCAGCTGCATCATTGCGTTGTCCAAATATGCATAAATAATAATAACACATTATTAGCAACAAACAAAGACTGATCAACATTAAACAGAAAACACATTTTCAACAGGAACAATAACTATTGAAGGAAATTAAAACCAGCAAATGTAAAAGAAGAAGAAAAAAAATATAATCAGACAACTTAACACATTAACACATAAACCTCAAGATAGATATAAACATAACATACACAATGCATGTACCTTTGATCTTCAAAGGAGTGATTGTGCAGCTGATTTTGGTTACTTCAAAGGGGGTTTTCTGGTTTTCGGTGGAGATTTAGGAAGAGGACAATTGGTTCTGATGGTAGACCATTTCCAGACACCGGAGAGTTATCGGTTGGATTCTTTTGCTCTTCAAATGTAGGAGTTGTCTCACATGTTGGAAGGGTGTTATCTTCTTTGGTATTACAAGCCTGCTACAGGTATAATAACTGAACACATTAACACATGTAATGCATGAGGTTCCAAAACTGTTTTTGACTAACTAGAAATGTAAGACCTCAACATAGGTATAACCATAACATATACAAAATAAGTACCTTTGATTTTGAAATTGGTTTCTTGGTCTTCACATGTTGTAGCACCTCTTTTGTAGGAGTTGTCTCACCGGTTGGAATAGACACAAACAACTCTATTCATAGGCCAAGCTACAAAAGACATGGAAGCTTCCTAGAGGCAAGTCACGTCTGAGGATGGTCTCCAAAGAAATGTGTCTGGTTTTATTACTACATCCACAAAGACCTTCACTGCATTTGGTCCTAGAAGAAGTCCATTAACCACTGCATTTGGTTCTTTACACTGCCAACGACCTTCAGCCACCATTTCCTCATTGCGTGTATTCCACTCGAAAAGTTTGCACTTATTTATAGCAAATTTGAAGGGAGATTATATTTAAAATTATGAATATGAAACATCACTTAAGATAATCATTATAAAAGTAAGATATCAGAAATTTCCCTAATTGTAACTTCTTCTGTTTCCGAAATCAAACACTTATTTTCAGGCCATGCAGTCATTTCTCCAATAGCTTGATCAATTGTGAACATGTTGGGTGCATGTCTCCAATAAAAATCCCTAATCGTAGCTTCGACTGTTTCCGAAATTAAACACTTATTTTCAGGCCATGCAGTCATTTCTCCACACATAATTTTACTAATCTCCACACCAATCAAGCAACACATACTTAGTTTGCAGATTCTTGTTTACACTCTGACAAATATAAAAGCAAAGTAATAACTGTAGCAAATAATGTATAAAATTATGTGTGGAAACATAGAACAAGTCTTACTTTGCTGCTGAGTTTTCTCCCACTTCAGCTTCTGGTCTCTGATACATTAAAACCAAATTTAGAATAGTTATAAAGAATAATACTTAAATTTATAATCTATTTAGAATCAGTTTTTGTTAACTTGTGTCTTCAATATTGCAATCTCTTCTTGCAACTCATTCACTTTCTGAAGCAAGTGACACTGCTATTCTTTCATATCTTCCAAACATTTGTTCTTCATCTGAAGGCAGGCTACCTTAGACATAGTCATCCCTCTACCCATAGCTCTTATCCTACCAGAATTTTCAGCTCCTAAAAGTTGAGCGATACTATTTGGATTTTGTGAGGTGTCCTGAGAATTGATATCAACAATCTCAACCGCTTTCTTTTGCACTATTTAAAAAATGTTTATTTATTGTCTATTATGTAATATACATGTTAATTTCAGAACATGAGAAAACATCTAATCACTTACAAATTTTTCAGCTGCATGGATATTAACCGGTGAACTATCTTTTTTGGTACGAGACTTAACCCACACTTTCAGTCTTGTCAGTGTAGAAGGTTTTGGACTAACTGATTTCTGTGAATAGTAGTAAAATTAGTCAATACAAAATTAAAATTGAAATTCAGCATATTTAATAGGCATACCATATCTTCAGCCAATCTAACCATTCCTTTACGGCTGCATGTGTTAGAAAATTGATTGCGTCTTCTTTCTTTATATGAGTCACTCACAACCTAATAAATAATGGAAATATTCACTAGAACATGTAAAACAAATTATTATGATTACCTTAAAAGTTGTATTGGTCTTATCTTTAACAAATTTATGCCAATATGTAAGAAGAATATTATTTGGCCTGAGATTCATCCTCTCTTATTGCGTCTTAGCTGTCCTGACTTGTTTTATAAGCCTTGATTTGGATGACCTCCATAAACAACTCATATTCTTAAGTACAACAACCTATTGGAAGTCTTGATCAAGGTCAAACCTCATCTGCATTCAAAATGAATCATCAAACCATTAAAACATATCTAAACTATGTACAACCACACTAAAAAAGTAGTTAACAATACACATGCACTGATTTCCAAAGGACTGTTTTGATATCAGTACTTATCTTCCTCCAATCATCTAATATGATAGATACATGCTCACGCACCAAAGGACCTACGTATGATGACATCTTAACAGATCCTGAATCACATGGTTCTCCAAATTCTATAAAATTAAGCTTTTCTCTAAAATTTGGATCCTTTGCAATATTCTTCATCCTTCTTGGCCCTCTATGTTGTTTAGGCTTAGGTTGGACTTGTTCTTCACTTGTTACTTCCACATTCGGTACGACAACTTCTTTATTCTCATTTTGTAAGTCAACTTCTTCATCTTGCTGAACTTCTTCATTAACCTGCATTTCTTTATCATCATTATGAACTTCATCATCATTATGACTCTGCATTATCTCATCAACTACTTCCTCTTCATGTACCTTCTAATCTGGTGTAGGTTCATCAGTCGCAACAAAAACATCTTCCTCTTCAACAATTTTCCACTTTTTGTTATTAGTTTTCTTCTTTGTACGAACCATCTTAATTCACTTGAGACTATAAAACATGGTGCAAAATAAAAAATTACATGGTTTTAACTTACAATCCAATCTATTAAACTAAACTCTAACAATCTATGAAATCATACAATCGATTTCACTAAACCCTAGCAATATGTTAAATCAGTCAATCGATATAACTAAACCCTAACAATCTATGAAATCAGTCAATCATTTTAACTAAACCCTAACAATCTATGAAATCAGAAAAATCAATAACGTAATAAGAAAACCTTAAACGAGTACTGTCGATTATTGGTTACGAATTAAATAAAGCAGTAAGAAAACCCTAAGTAATTAACCATATTCGTAGATTTCTACGAAATGTAGCGGTGGCTATTACAAGAGATAGATGAATTAGAGCTGGCGATGTTGGTCGTAGTGACGATTTCCAAAAATAGATATATTTGGGGTTTAGAGATAGAGAGATTAGTTGGAGTAGCGATTTCCAGAGATAGAGAGATTAGTAGGGGAAACAAAAGTCGAAGAACAATTACAAAAGTCTAACAAAGAGTTTAGGCGGAGGAACAAAAATATTTCACTAAATGTTTGGCGGACAAACCAAATTTTGACTCCCGCTTAAATTAAAACATTGTCATAGCTTTAAATATGTGCCATTACATATACAAATCAAGTAATTTTTAGGGTTTAGCCGAGGTTTGTAAAGTAAGAGTTTAGGGTATATGCATTAGTGGAGTGTTTAAGTTTTAATGGTTTAGTTTTAGCATTATCATATAATTTAGTGTTTAGGTTTAGGGTCTAAAGTTAATATCATATGTAGGGTTTAGGAGTCTTTATTCCTATAAATCTTTATTTTATACAATAAATTAAATAATTCACATATGGTTTAGGGTTTAGACTAAAAATCCATTATAGGATTTATGGTCTAAATTTAATATCAACTTTCAAGGTTTAGGAGTCTTTATTATAAAAATCTTCATTTTATATAATAAATTAATTAATTCACATAGGGTTTAGGGTATAATCAAAAAATTCATTTTAGGGTTTAGGGTCTAAAGTTAATATCAGTTTTCAGGGTTTGGAGTCTTTATTCTATAATCTTATTTTATACAATATATTAATTAATTCACATAGGGTTAGGGTTTAGGACAAAAATCCATTTAAGGAATCATGGACAAAGGAAAACAAGGTAAGGTCGACAACGATGAATCTGATGCTCATGCAAAGGAGATTCTACAACTTCATAACCATTACAAGGCAATCATGGTCATGCTCAACGAGCAAATAAAGGCTAAGGAGGATGTGATTGAAGCAAGGGTTAAGTATGAGAGAAAAAAATGCCAATGTCTATCTATTGCATAAACAAATGTATGCTGAAAACTTTGATGTTGGTAATGAGTGGTTACGCATTTCATCAAGGCCAGAGGTTCTGATGGACGAAACATTAAAATACCAAATGTGGGTTTGACAAAATGGGATGCAATTTCAGAGGATTTGGAGGACCATATTATTAAGTTTATTAATAAGTTTCTATGTTTTTATTTTATTTTATTTTGGACTCTTGGTTGTTTATGCTTTTAAATAGTTTTCTGTCTTTTTTATATTTCGGTTTAAGTTTTTATGGATCTGTTTAAGTATATTTTTTTTTCAAAACAACCACAAGAACACCATAAATGGGTATTCTCGACTATTAATTACAAAGCAATAAGAAGAGAGCCGAACAAATCCAAAATAAGCATAATCTTACAACCAAAACACAAGAACAAGAACAAACACAAGAACTATTTACAGAAGATGAATGAAACCAACAACCAATATACATCCAAAAACAAGAATAACCATCATCTTCTTAATCTCTGATTTGGCTTCGTCTAAGACATCGTCAACCTTGTCAAACATCTCTTTCTCCAATTCATTACCCTTAACATCTTTGCAATGTTGCTCAAGACTAGCAACCCTCGCAGCTAACGATTCTATCTCATCTAGATAAGCCTCATCAACCCATTTAAAAGTGTGATTATCATTCATAAGCTACAAAAATGTAAACGGATACAAAACTCAACAACATTCACCATTTATGCTATTTTACTTCTGCACCATTTAGAAAACTTAAAAAATAGAGAATTACCTTGTTTGCAGATGCATAAGAGTAGCTATAGTATCTCCTATATGGATTTGATTCCGATTTTGATATAAGTTCAACAATGTTTTGCCGACAACTCTCACATTTCTTAGCCACTCTAAAGATTCGACCTCTAGCACGAGAACTAGATGAAGAATTCTAAGCTCCAGATTGATTACTCATCATCATATTCACAAATTTTTTTACCCTTAATCGATTGAGGGTTCTTAGTTTGGGGATTTCTGATTTTTATTTTTTGTCCACAATTCGAAGTTTTGTGGGGGAAAATAGATCGTTTTCCCTTTTAAAACCTTAAAACCAAAAAACTTTTCATGTAAATCTAGTTTGGGTGCTTAATTGATACATAAATTTACTTTTATTTAATTATGTTCTCAAAATTTAGATAGTTTTGTTTAGAGATGATGAGTTACGCACTATAATGTTTGCTTTTTGTTAATTGGCTAACTCTTCCAAGTTTATTTAACTTTTTCATTAGTATATATGTTTTTTGTTAATTGGCTAACTCTTCTACGTTTATAACCTTTTTCAAATAACTAGTGTCATTAACATTTGACACTAAAAACAATAAATTATTTTAAACAGTTATTTTAATTATTTTCCAGTTTAGGGTTTGTGGTCTAGTTTAGGGCCTGAAGCCTTTATTATATCATAAACTTGCAGCAACAACCTTTTGATTTTCACAACCCATCAAAAGCAACTTCCTCAGCAGCAACCTTTGAGAGCTTTCATATTAATTAACCTGATACACAAAAAAACAGTTATAAAGCATCAATTAAACAACAAATTAGATAACAAAATAAGAACAACAACAATTATTTACACAAATAAGAAAACTACATAGATTCCTTCACAATCTGTACGGGCAATGTGATCTTGATCTAAATCAGTTCCATATCAACATCTACTGGAATATGAACTTCTTGAACATCTCATCACTATATATTCTTGAAGGTCCTTTCATAACAACATACCAACTAGAAAAATCTTCAGTCCTTGAATAAAATAGTTGTTTAGCTTGGGAGGCAAATATGTATGAATCCTTTGAGAAAGATAATTGACTATGGCTAAGGTTAACAAGGGTGAACCCTTGACTGTCCATTACCTTTGACTGTCCAGTGGCATCTAAATAGAGGAATACTAAAGACATTGTAATCTAACATCGTTATTTTTGTTAGTCTACCATAGTATGTAAGCAAGTCAACCACGTGAGAATTTTCTTTTGCACTAGATCTACACATTGCTGTGGCCTCATATGGTACACCACCATTCTAACTTTCTCTATGAACCATACTCATCTGAAACCTCTTACCATTCAATATGTAACCAGTGTAAGATCTTGCACTACTTTGTGGACCAAATGCCAACAATTCAATGTTGCATCATGGATTGATGAATTCAGAGGCATCTAAAGAAAAAAGGTTCAACTTAAGAAAAAGGGTACTAAAGAATAATTGACTTCAGTTGAGTTATCTTGCCTGTTCTTTTAACCATGCTGCAAAGTTGTTGGTGTGCAAACTCCATAAATATGTTTCATCTCAATTACATCTTTAGTTGGTGTCTTGTAGGTGCTGAAGATGCAAGCTAGAAAAAGGAAATAAAGAGGTCAGATGACTCCACAAAAAGGATAGTAAGTGAATAAAATTTACTCCACATAAGAATCCACAATAGATGTATCTGGAATCACAGCAAGGTGTGGGAACTAAAATTCGCACTGTCGATTTCCATTAGTTAAGGAAAATCAAGGAAACCTAGTTTTCCCAGAGGTCCCGGATTTATGTGAGCCAAACATATACGAGGTTAGAACACGACAATAAGTAATAAAAGTACGAAACTAAAAGTACGAAGAGAGCAAAATAAATCTTATTCCGAATCATCGTATGAGCGTTTTACAACAGGTGATAAACCTCGGATACGTGAGCTGTTGGTGAGTTCCGTAGTACGAATAACCTAAGACTAGTAAACCTAATTGAGTCGCAGCTCGCTAACAAAATAGGAAAATAACTTTAATGCTCTAAATGTTTGGTGTAGAGAATAAAACGTATCTATGCTCTTCCTCCTCATCTCTCTTATATAGACTCCCAAGGTCGGTCCGCTTTCCTTTTTCGCCTCCGATTCTTCCGTGGAAATCTTCCTTTTCGAGTTTATTCTTCCGCAGAAATATTCCTTTTTAGATTTTTTCTTTTTTTTTTTTTGCATCTTGTTGAACAAGTTACGACCGTCATCGTACTCGGGCTGAATTTTCGTCTGAAATCGTAAGTGGGCCGTTATCGCGTTTTAGGCCTCTTTGGGCCGTTTTGCGGTTTAGATCGGAGAACCGGTCTTTCGTACGATGATGCGTTACAGAATTCGCGAAACAATAATATCAATCGTATAGGTGAGATAATGTTGGCGTCTAAATTAGCCGTTATCGTTTTATACGATTGATAAAAAGGAATGCGTCTTTATGACCGTTTTGGAGAACAATAAATTTAATCGCATAGCTAAGATAATCCTCGGTGTTTAAGATAACCATTATCCTTTTATACGATTAAATCTTATACGAAGGAATTTTACTATTCTTTCGCAAATCATAGAAAATAATCGTATAGATAGGATAACTTTGGTGTTCGAGCTAACCGTTACCGTTTATACAATTAATTCAGAACTTATACGAAAGGGATGAGCTTTACGGTTTTTATCGTAGAGTTCCAATGGAAACTCAAAAAAATACGAAACAAGAGATGATTTGTTCGAGACGTGTTAGAATTGTATGCGGTTCAGCTCGCCAATGGGCGAGCTAAACTTGTGTGGTTCAGCTCGCCAATGGGTGAGCTGAGCTTGTGTGGTTCAGCTCGCCCATTGGCGAGTTGAACTTGTGTCGTTCAGCTTGCCAATGGGCGAGCTGAACATGTGTGGTTGCGATTTTTCGGATATTGCGATTATACGTGGTTCTATTTGTCCGTAAATGATAAGATTCAGAACCAAAGCGTTTGTCCGGAGATTGCGATTGCTTCTTGTTGTTCGGAAACATATCTGTCGGGATCTTTTCATATTTTTGGGACGTTGATTTTGGGTATACAATTTTTGACCCCATCAGTTAGACCCCCAGCTTGCAAGGTTCAAGTTCGAATGTTGGGAGCGAATGATGTATGTTTTGATCGGAATCCACGGTCGAGATGTTTCCGACAGCTAGTCTTAGTATTTTAACGTTTATTTTATTGCGAAAAATTTCTTCTATGAGTACTGGATTCTCAATATTCACTTTCATTCACTCCTACTTCCTACAAACTTTTAACTTGAGAGCTTTATCAAAATGACTTCTCTTTATGATGAACAGAAAGACAGCAGCACCGTTGCGGGTATCGCTCTTCCGGGGAACTCCTCCGACTCTCCTATTTGTGAGGGAGTCCCAGTTCATGTGGTGGAGTTCCTTGCTTTCAAGGAGGAGATATCCCGTCGTGAAGTTGAGTCAGAACGCCCTACTTTTGTTGCTTCGACGGGATCTCCAGTGCCGGCCGTAACGTTGGCCTTCATGCCCGAGTCAACACCCTCTTCCCCAGCTAATTTGGATTGTGGAACGATCCAGTCAACGAGTTATTCAACGACCCCTGTTCCAATCGGGGATTCTGAGCGCGGGACCGACTCGATGCCTCTTCCTCCTCCCGTCAAGCGGGAGATCGTCCTGGCGTTACTTCCTCCTGATGCTACCCCTGTTACTATTTCGGGGGAACGCAAGAGGCCTTTTCCTACTCTGGGGGCTGCCGAGAAAAGGAGATTTGCAAGAGGGGCTGAGGTTGGACCCTCGCCACTAGGGGCTTCGGGCTTGAGCACGATGTCACAACATCGCACCAAGGTTTGTCTCAGAACTCTCTCTTTTTCGTATTTTTCGTTCCCTCACTCCTTTTCGTTTTGCGCAGCTTATATCTTTAATTGACGGGATACTTGGTGATTGCAGATTGGAGGTAGAACGTCTTACGATAGAGCTTGCTAAGTCAAAGAAGAAGTCGTCACGGTTGGAGGAGAAGCTGGGAGAAGTTGAGGGTGCTCGATCCTTAGAAGTGCCTCAATTCAAGGCTCAGATTAGTAGGCTCGAGAGGGACCTCCGGAAGACGGCGAGCTCTTTGTTTAAGGAGAAGAAGTCTAGAAAGGCCAAGGCAAGGGCGTTGCATCATATACAGCGCCAAGTGCAGACTGTGGACGGTTCATCGAGTCGTGGGATCGCGAAGGTCGGAGCCGAGTCGGGGGTTGTTGCCAAGCCTCGCAAGGCAGGTGAAGTTGGGAAAGATGACGCAGTGGCGGATTCCGATGGTGTAGTAGGTGAGGACGAGCATCTGTTTAAGGCGTTTAATTTTTAAAATTTGTGTTTGTTTGTTCTGGCCGAGCATGGCCGTGTTTAAATTATGGACCCGGCGGCATGTGGCTTTGGGTCCCCTGCTGTAACACCCCTGAACCGGACTAGGAATTAGGAGTTAGACC
>OVAV01002080.1:0-11826 GCA_900406375.1 Iberis amara
AGTTTGAGTAATAGAATGGCCGTTTTGAGGGAAAAAAAAAATTTGTAGGTTTTACTAATTGGCCTTACAAAACCAATAAATACATTGGTGCAATATAATCAAAACCAAATTTACAATTATCTCATGCATATTTAAGAATTTTATAAAAATTAAAGGCGATTTTTCTTCTTCTTATGGGTTCAATTGCACCCACAACCCTTAACGTGCATCCGTCACTGGTCATGTAAATATATTAAGAAACAATTACATTCTAGTGCACTTTTTGCTATTATTGCACTTTTGGTTTATTTCAAGACAGTTAATGTATTGTGCATTTTAAGTGGAGAGATGAGAGACGTTGTGCTGATTTGTTTAAAAATAGTGCATGGACCCATAAATTTATATGATTCTAATTTATTTTTCATATTTTCAAGAAAAGATAAGTAATGTTTTTTACCATCAATCTTTAAACCAAATTATTTGATATAATATATATCCTAAAAAATTAAAAATTAAAATTTTTCGTACTCTATAAATACACTTTTGTTTCATTTTATTTGGACAAAGAAAGAAAGAACACAATTTCCCACGTGTGTACATGACGTTTGTGTACAAAATGCTAATTGTCTAGTATATATAGTGATCATGCAGTTTGTGTACAAAGTCGTACAATAACCATGCTCATTGAGTAAAAATGATAAAGCAGTCTTTACAAAGCGTCGTGTACACAATGATCATGCAGACTGTGTAAAGCGGTATGTACATGATGCTTGTGTACACGATGATCATGTACTATATGTACAACATCGTGTACATAATGATTATGTAGACTATGTACTAGTTCTTGCCATCATTTGTAAATTGTACATCTTATTATGATTCACATATTATATATATAGTGACTACATTGAATGAAAACCTATGTCTAAATCAATTACATATTAAGACTTTACATATGTGATAATCATTCCTTAATACGCCTCTCAGAATGAAGGGACTTAGGTCACGCCAATATTGGACCGTGCTCGTTGAAATAGGAGTCAAGATAGTAGTTTCGTCAAAGCATCTTCAAATTGATCCATAGTTGAGACACGAGACACCTGTAACTGGTTGGACTGAACCAGTCAACATTGACGTGTTTCATCCTACAATGGAACACCAGATTAGCACAAAGGTAAGTGGGTTCAATATTATCACAAAACAAGAACGGTGTGATAGATAACCGAAGCCCATGATCCTTGAGGAGAGATTTCACCTAGCATATTTTAGAAGATGCATTTGATACGGCTCTATACTCAGCCCCCGTAGACAATCGAGCAACGCCACATTGCTTCTTTGAAGACTAGGATATGGGAGTAGAGCCAAGATAAATAATATATGCATTTGTGGATGAATAATCATCAGCATCACTAGCCTAACAAGTGTTAGTAAAACCATGTACAGTAAGTGAAGATCCAGTTTTAAGATGAATACCATAAATTGACGTCCCAACTAGATATATGGGAACGCGTTTGGCTGCGTGTAAATGCTTAGTTGTGGGTTGATGCATGAACAAAGATAAGCGATTAACCACATACGAAATATCGAGATGAGTATATGCTAGATACTGTAAGCTGCCAACAATGGAGCAATAAGATGAAGGATCAGGTAGCTTATCACATATAGAGATGGTGAACTTTAGAGACGTTGGGAGTGGCACTACAACCGGAATGGCGTCTTGCATATTTATCCAGTTGATGAGATCACAAATGTACATCTTGTTCACAAGATGAAGTTCAGTAGATGTGCGGGTGCCATCTATGCCGAGAAAATATTCCAAATCTTTGGGGTTTTCAATGCTAAACATGTAAGACATAAACTTAAAAATCCAACTGACAAGAGTTACGTCATTTACAGTCACGATTATATCGTCGACGTAAACCAGTAGATAAGCAACATATCTTTGAAATCGATACAAAAATAATGACATATCTACCATCGAATTCGTAAAACCATAGCAAATAATATGAGATTTGAGAGAAAGATACCACGACCTCGGCGCTTGCTTAAGATCGTAAATATGTTTCTTCAAGCGGTAGACATAGGAGGGATGATCTCGATCTTGAAAACCAGGAGACTGACTCATAAACACTTCTTCAGCTAAATGTCTTTATAGAAACGCGTTCTTGACTTCCAATTGCTTAATCAGCCAAAAATTGTTGACAGCAAGCTTGAGGAAAAGGCGAATGTTGATTGTCTTGATTGTCGGACTAAATGTTTCAATATAATCAACACCATATCGCTCATGAAATCCACGAGCAACAATGCATGCTTTATAACGATTTACAAAGCCATTGGGAAGGAACTTCAAAGTAAAGACCCAGCGACACGTGACCAAATTCCGTGAAGGTGAAGGCGGTACCAATTTCTAGGTACAATTGTGGCTGATCGCAATAAACTCCTCATACATGGCCCTGCGTCAATTTTCATCTCGCAAAGCTTGGGAAAAGTTTTCAATTCTAAGGAAGATGCAGGTTTGGTAGTAGTGGTAAGATATTATTTGGAATTTGGCTTGGTGATATAATTTTTCCCCTAATGGTCATATGATGATGATTTTAGTTTAGAATAGCTTCGGAGATCGAGGTGGATGAAGGCACAATTGTTGATTGAGGAACTGTGACATCGGGAACATTGATGTGTAAGGGAGACTTGATTTGGGTTTGGTAGTGAGTAAGTGGCCTTGGGTTATGTGGTAATGAAGATGATTGTGTTCTGGCCGTATTATGTGGGCTATGTGCTTGGTTCGGAATAAGAGTTGGAGGCTAGGCCTTAGGTTGAGGCCCATTTTAGGGTGGAGTAGTGGGCTTAGAGGTAGATGAGAAAGAAGGGGAGTTAGAGATAAGAGTACATACTTGTGAAGTGGCGAGAGAAAATGATAAATTATGCCGTGGTGGAGGATCAAAGCACGCATGATCTATTACAATCGGAGTCGGCCACATAAGAGGATATGAGTGACCGATAATTGAAGTGAAGAAGAAGCAAAGGCTTCTTCATCATATGTCGGAGATGCACGTGGCTGAGCAAATGGAAAAGTGGTTTCAATAAATTGAACATGCAAGGACACATACACTCGGCCAATAGACACATGAAGAAAAAGATAATCGGATTTCGAGTTAGAGTAGCCTACGAAGCACAAGGCAAGGAACGATCATCCAATTTATGTTGAACACAGGGACGGAGCCAAGTGAAACAAACAGATCCAAACACCCGTATGCGCTAAAGGTTTGGCTTAGCATTGAACAATTTCTTATAAGGTGTCTGGTTTCCAATCATTGGTGTTGGTTGTCTATTTATTAAATACGCAGTAGTGACAAATGTATAATGCCGATATTCTTTTGGAACAGTGCGATAGTCAAGAGTGTGAGACTTGTTTCTACGAGATGACGATGTTTCCATTTTGATACACCGTTATGCTCCTGAGTGAGAGGAGGAGACGTCAAGTGAGACATCATTGCAAGGTACTCTCCTCTATTGTATGTAAATAAAGTGCCAATTCTTGTATGGAATCTTCTCAATTAACGCTTTGTATGCCTCAACCACAACCTTAACCTGAGATTTATTTTTTAGAGGATACAACCATGTGTATCGGGAAAAGTGATCTAAAAAAACCAGGAAATATTTGTGATTGGTTAATAGAGTGAATTGGGGATCTCCAGACCTCACTGAAAAAAATTCTAATGGACGAGTAGAGGTAATGCTAGATTGGAAAATGGCAATTTATATGTTTTGTTGAGTAAACAATCTGAAAAAGGTGTATGATATTTTGATTGGGACAAAACATGTAGATTAGAATGAGAAACAACATGTTGAAGAATAGAAGAAGATGGGTGGCCTAATCGCAAATGCCAAGAGGAAAGTGTTTCAATAATGTCGGAGAGGTAAACATGTTGCGAACTGCTTTTTCTAGACCGGCCACTCATATAACTCATTCTTCGTTTTTCCTTGAAGTAACAGATCCTCGGTGTTGAGATCTTTCTTGAAAAGAAGTAGCAAATAATTCAACGGAAACATTATTAGAGTTGTAGAAGCGATAAACAAAGATAAGGTTCTTCTGTACTTGAGGTACACACAGAACTTTATGCAAAGCTAAACTTTTAAAGTAGAGGGCAGTAAAGTAGAACCAATATGTGTAATAGGGAGAGTGTTGCCATCAGCTATCATCAAATCATTTGATCCATATTAGGGATGATGCATGGAGAGGTTCTCAAGATCTATAGTAACACAATGGGATGCACCACTGCCCAAGAGCCAATTGTTTATATTGTAGTTGGAAGCTACAGCTATATTGGCTGTTGGACGCCAAGGAGAGAATGGATTCTGCTAAGCGGCAGACTGAACAGACTAATAGTTTAAAAGTTGTGGGCATCGCTTAGCGCTATGACCTTAGACACCGCATATATGACACTTACCAAGGTATGGACAAGGTAAGTGATTCACATACCTATTATACTAGGGATGTGTCTACCACTAGGAATTGTTGTATTGTCGTGAATAATCGTTAGCATTATTGTTCTACTTCTGACGAGTCCGAGTGCGTTGCAGCTGGACCAGGTTGGCTGTAGAAGGAAGAACGCTAAAGGAAGACGACTGGTGAGACAGCGCAAATTGAAGTTTGGACTCATAATTGAGAAGTTTCTCATGCAACTTAGTAAGATTAGGGGGAACTTCTCTGCCTTCTATTTGTTCAACAAGAGGTTTGTATTCCTATGCTAAGCCTTCGAGAATGAACTCAATTTGATCTTCATAATCAACCAGTTTTCCCAAGATAGCTAACTGATCCATCTTAGTTAAATGTCCCTAAAAATAGACATCGATTGTTTTGGTATCTTTCTTCCAACTTTTGATTTAAGACTTCAATTTTTTAATGTGACCACGACTTGGTGTAGCGTAGGTGGACGCCAAAATTTTTAGACATGAGAAGCACATGTGGCCCATGAGACAAGGGGTTGGATCGTTGTGGAGATAACACCAATCAACGCACTGAATATAAGGTGATCCCGACGTTGCCAGAAATGAAACTCAGGGTTGCCCTTAGAGATATCATTCACCAGAATGGTTGGAGATGGCGCTGAGACATATCCATCAAGGTGATAAATAAGACCATGAATCAAGGAGTGAACTTGGAAGATCCACATTAGGTAATTGGTAGAGGTAATTTTAGATACATTACCCATGTTAAAGTTGAGAAGAACTTGAAAGTTGAAGGTGATGGTGTTTGAGACAAAAGGAAGTTGGTCGGAGGAAGACATTTGTTTCAACGTCAGTTGTGTTTTCTGATTAGGGTTTTTGTGTGCTTTTTTATTATTGGTAGGTTTAGTATCAAAAATAGGCTGATACCATTTAAAGTTGTGTAATTTCACATCTTATTATGATTCACATATTACATATATATAGTGACTACATTGAATAAAAACCTATGTCTAAATCAATTACATATCAAGACTTTACATAGGTGATAATCTTTCCTTAATACATATATAGTAGTAATTATGTCACATATGTTAAAATCTGCTCTAACAGTTCTATTAACATGAAAATGTATTTTTTTAAAAACATATCAAAATATACAAATTTGTTAATTCATGTTTAAAACTGGAAAATCTTCATAGTTCATGTATTATTCGAGAAACGATAAAACTTTGGTAAACATCGTTACCATTCGTCAGCTTTTGTTAGGTAAAAAGTCGATTCGAAAAATTCATGTATTAAAATAGCAACCACAACAAATTGATATATTAAAATGATAACCAAAATAGTTTGTGTATTAAAGTAACGAATGTTATAAAGTTTGAGTATTTTCCTGGTATTTCCATTATAAATTATTTAATATAAATATAAAGTTTATATAAAAGAAATAAAGAACCCTAAATTTTTCTTTCTCCCTCTCTGCACCAAAGAAGTCGTCACCTAAAATTAAGGTTGGAGAGCAGTCGCTCACTGTTCTTTAGCGCCGTTACGATTCTATCTCTTACTTCGTTATTCTGATGGGTTTTAAGCCTTTTTCCTTAATTTTTGTTACGAGATTGTCAGAGAAAGAATTATCCTCTGTTGTCGATGAGCGTGTGCAGGAGGTCTGGTTTGCGGGCGTTGTTGCATAACTCACTTCGGCGCCACCTCCTCTTCTTCCTTGCCTCTCTTCTTGTTTAGTTGGTCTAGTTCCTTCATGTTCGCTTTGATGTAATTCTTCCCGCTGGAAAGAACTCACCCTGAATAATAAGTCTAAAGAATTGTTGGCCAGATAGATCGATATGAGTTTAGGCGAGAGTTTGTGGGGTTTTTTGTGATGTTTTCGGTGGAATTGGTTTATGATTTTGAGAGATGGTTGAATGAATGGATGAATAGAATGGAAGATGGATTCGAACAGAAAGTAGAAGCCTTGGATATGACGTACCAAAGGTTTCTTGTAGATATTACACTACAAGAGATGAGCTGTTTAGAGAGAAAAGTTCTCCTTTTTTTCTTAGAAATAAACAACCGAATACAAAGGTTCGACAAAGGTTTGTTTAAATAAGAAAAGACTTAAACAGAAATAGAAAATAGGGAAAAGAGAGGCGGCTGGCTCATTAGGTCGAGAAGAATGCACATAGGTCTTTAGTCTTTGGCTTGGTCTTTCTTATCCATTCTTCTTGAGCCTTTAGACTTTGGCCAGCCCATTAAGTTGATTCGAACCAAACATAGGCAAAATGCACTTCATACATGCCTCATTAACAACCAAAATTTGAAAACCCATCGGGATAAAACAAACTTGGGAAAAGGAGTACAAGATTAAATGCCACTAAGTTGGTTTTCATCAACTTGTATGCAATGTGTGGGCTTGTTGTGATGCACGTCGACTTCTTCAAGCAGAGACTCCTTCTCTAAATTCTCCATGAGTTGCAAAAACAGCTCCAGCAAGCTTCTTTGCTCGTGATCTTGTCATTGGTCCCTTGAGCTCTGCTAATTCTTTGTCCTTCCTTGGTTCTGGTCCAGCTTCTAGCTCAGATTCTAGTCTTTTATTATCCATGATTACATCATCCCTTCCCAGTTGAAAAGAATTTGTTCGCAAATCTGGTTCATCTGCAACAAAAGGAATTAAGTTAGAAATGTTGAAACTAGAACTCACATTGTACTTACCTTGGAGATCCATTTGATAAGAATTATCATTGATCTTTTTGAGAATTTTGAAGGGGCCATCAATCTGAGGCAACAACCTGGATTTCCTCTCGTTTGGGAACCTATTCTTCCTCAAGCATATCAAGACTTGATTACCCTCCTCAAACAACATTTGTCTTCGTCCCTTGTTGGCTTGCTGCTCATATTATCGGGTCTTGGCCTCCAAATTCTCCTTTGCTCGTTGATGCATTGTTTGCACAAGGTCAGCTTTGTGTTTTCCATCTGCGCTAGCACTTACACTCAAAGGGTTAAATCCATAAACTAACTCAAATGGTGCAAACTTTTGTGGGAACCAAAATTCGCACCGTCGATTTCCGTTAGTTACGGAAAATCAGAGAAAACTCTAACTTTCCAGAGATCCCGGATTTCTGTGAGTCAAACAAGTACGAGATCATAATGCCACAAACAATAATAAAATACAAGATTAAAAGTACGGCGTGTTACAATCAGATGGTAGTCTCGGCCGCAAGAACTGTCGGCGAGTATCCTAGATCTAACAACGGAGACCAATAACCTAATTGAGTCGTAACTCGCTAAGAATGGGAAATAAACAATCTAAAGCCCTAAGTATTTTGGTGCAGAAAGTTGAACGTAAGTTGAACGTGTCTGTGCCCATTCTCTTCATTTCTCTTATATAGGCTCAAGGATTGATCCATCTTCCTTTTCCGTCTTCCGTCCTTCTGCGGAAATCTTCCTTTATTGACTGATTATTCTGCGAAAATCTTCATTTTCTGGATTTCTTCCATTTCTTCTTGGCTTGCAGGAGAAGCTTCGACCGTCATTGCGCTTTGGGTTCGATTCTCATCAGGAATCGTAAGTGGGCCATTATCGTGTTTTAGGCCTTGTTGGGCCGTTTTACGGTTTAGGCGATTTTTACGGTTCTTGTCGGAGAACCGAGCTTTTAAGCGACGATGTGATCGAAACCTCTGCGGAAATATTATATCGGTAACATCGGCGTTAAGTTAATCGTCATCGTTTTGCAAGATTGATTAATATGGAACTATTTTGAGATTCTTTAGCAAATCGCAAGAAGTCATCGTACGTAAGGAACAAGTTTTATGAACTTTATCATAAATCCTTAACGGAAATTCGAAACGATATGAAACGAGAGACGATTCGTGCGGAGCGATTCGAAATGCGTGTGCGATTCATCTCGCAAGTGGACGAGATGAATTATTTCCGATTCATCTCGCCAATGGGCGAAATGAATTGTTTCCGCAGATTCATCTCGCCAGTTGGCGAGATGAATTTTTTCCGATTCATCTCGCCAAGTGGCGAGATAAACGTATGTCCGAAAACGTCTCGATTATTCGTATTTGAGCATGCTTCGCACTGTCTGTAAACGATATTCAGGACTAAAACATTTGTCCAAAGATTGCGTATATGTCGAGGTTTCTTGTATTCTTCGGACATTCATTTCGAGTATGCTAGTCCAAAATTGGACGTGAGCGGACCATCTTACCTCGTTAAAACCTTAGTGATATGAAAACCCAATGGAAAAAAACCTTCTCGACTAAGGAAAAAAGAATATAGAGATCATCGCTTGCGATTCTATGATTGTTATCCGATTCTTTCGAAACATATGTTCTTATGGTCTTTCGGAAGTGTCGTGGCTGAGTTAGTTTGTTTATTCGGCTTGATCGAAATCGAGATTTGGACAAACAACTTTTGAGACATTAATTTCATCATGACCATTTTTGACCCCAACAACTTTGTGGCAGAATGTTAAGCATGATTGTATGAAAATTTTATATGTGGGCGTGACCTTAGACAATTTGATTCCTATCTTGTTTAGTGTGTCGTGGAAGATTACGTTTACGGTGATTCCTGTATCGACGAGGATTCTTTCGACCTCGAGGTCTCTTATGACAAGATCGATTACAAGGGGATCGATTCCGACAGCTTCGCTTTCTTCGAAAGTAATCGCGTTATTCATCGAATCGGAAGATTTAAAGAGAAGCTGATCGGACCAGTTGGCGCTTGATTCAGCTTTGCAATGATAGGCTTTTATTGTGGAGACGCTATCCTGGTAGTATTGCGATACTCCGATTATCATGTTTACTCGGCGGTGATTGACATCGCCGATTTTATCCTCAGGCTCTCTTCCGCGCTTGGGGTGCATTTTTTCCCGGCGGCGCCTAGTCTGGCCTAGGTGGTCGATTTGCCTCTCTGAGGAGATCATTTATGCTGGATATTTCCGACATATCTCCTGCAAATAGTTTTTCCGCCAGCCTCGCTTCGAGGACTTTCCAGTTTGCCGCGGAGTGGCCCTTTGTTTCGTGGAACTTGCAGAATGAGTTTTCGTCGTAAGAGGTGTTCCGGGTCCAGGCATTACCTGACGTCTTTCCTCTTTCGGACGACTGGTTGATTGCATAGTTATGCGCTCCCTGAAGGTCTTCTCCCTCGTGATAGACGTACTTGTCGTTACGAGGGTTTTTCTTTCTTGATTTCTGTCTCGAGGGGGTTCTTTTGCGGACGCCTTTGCCGACTTATGTTTCAAAGATAAGACCTTCATCTCCTCCTCAATGGTAATGAAATCTGCGGCTCTGTTAAGAGCGTCCTGAATCGACTACGGTTTTTCGAGGGCTATCCACTTTATGAATTTTGACTTGTACTAGAAAGTTTTTCGGAGCGCATCTACGGCAACCTTATCGCTTATCCCCACAACTTTTGACCTCACGACCTTGAATTGTTTGATGAAGTCTCGGAGAGGTTTGTCCTCCCTTTGAGCCATTCTCTATAGATCGACGTCGGAAGTTTTCCTATCTATGAACATGGAGTATTGCTTGAGGAATTCGAAGAGAGTTCTCAGAAATTTCTGATGGAATTGCGTTTCAATCGGAAGAACCACTCGAGAGCCGCTCCCTGGAGGTGTTCAACGAACAGGAGACATAAACCTGCGTCTTTTTTTACCTTCCTTAAGTTTAAACCTCGCCATTGCGATCCAAAGGGTTTGTAGATGAGCTTTCGGATCGGTGGTTCCGACGTACATAGGGATCTTAATTTTTCCAGGATCGGAGATTCGTGCGTTAGTGATGCGCGCCATAAACAGTGTTTTCTGGGCTTCTTCGAGGATTCGATCAATCTCCAGTGCGCACTGGGGGCATGATGGATTTGCGATTTTACTGCTCGGACTTCCGCAGCGGTTTTTATGATGTAGTCGCAGAGATCGTAGATTTTGTCGATGTTATTGTCGTCGGCTTTCGGAACTTGTCGGAGTTTGTTACAGATGTTCCGAGCTTGTTCCTCGGCCAATTTCTTCAAACTGGTGGTTCTTTCGAGCCGAGCGTCTTGTTCTTCTTCTTGGGTTCACGTCCGCGTCCTCATCCGAAGAATCGGATTGTTCGCTGAATTCCAAGTTAATTCGCTCGGCCTCGTTTACTTCTGTTTCCCTGTCTAGAGACGGAAGGTTGTTGGTGGTTTTTAGAGTCGCATCAAGAGTTGTTTTGTCAGGGTTTTGTCCTGATGGATCTTTTTGCGTGTTTTGCGTCCTGCCGAGCGGAGTCACAAACTTGAGTCTTCTCCCGTGGAGCCTGGTCGTTCTGCGCGGGAGGATGGCTCTAGTTTTTGCAGTTAAGGTTTCGACCAGTTTTGCGAGAGAGCTTGTTAGTTTGTCTTGTTCTTTTGAAATCTTTTCGAGAGTCGAAAACATCCTCTTAATCTCCTCGAACACTGCAGTGTTTGCTTCAACGTTGAGTGCGGTGATGTCGTTGGCGGAGTTTTCTCAACGTTGTTGTTTGGCAAGGCGTCGTCACGAGCTGGTTGGTCATTTTGATTTTCGGTAGACATGTCCGAACTTGTTACTTGATGTGAAAGAAATCTCTTTTCCCCTCCTTCTAACTCCAAACTGTGGGAACCGAAATTCGCACCGTCGATTTCCGTTAGTTACGAAAAATCAAAGAGAACTCTAACTTTCCAAAGATCCCGGATTTTNTGTGGGAACCGAAATTCGCACCGTTGATTTCCGTTAGTTACGAAAAATCAAAGAGAACTCTAACTTTCCAAAGATCCCGGATTTTTGTGAGTCAAACAAGTACGAAATCAAAATGCGACAAACAATAATAAAATACGAGATTAAAAGTACGAAAGAGGGCAAAAGAAGTTTTCTTATTTCGTATCGTATGAGCGTGTTATAATAAGATGGTAGTCTCGGCAGCAAGAACTTTCGGCGAGTATCCAAGATCTAACAACGGAGACCGATAACCTAATTGAGTTGTAGCTCGCCAAGAACGAAAAATAAACAATCTAAAGCCCTAAGTTGAACGTGAGTTGAAACATGTCAGTGCCCTTCTCTTCATCTCTCTAATGTAGGCTCAAGGATTGATCTATCTTCCTTTTTCGTTTTCCGTCCTTCTGCGAAAATTTTTCTTTCTTGACTTATTCTTCTGCGGAAATCTTCCTTTTCTGGATTTCTTCCATTTCTTCTTGGCTTGACGGAGAAGCTTCGACCGTCATTGCGCTTTGGGCTCAATTTTTGTCTGGAATCGTAAGTGGGCCGTTATCGTGTTTCAGGCCTTGTTGGGCCGTTTTACGGTTTAGACGATTTTTATGGTTCTCATCGGAGAACCGAGCTTTTGTGCAACGATGCGATCGAAACCTCTGTGGAAAGATTATATTGGTAACGTAGGCGTTTAATTTAGCCGTCATCGTTTTGCG
>OVAV01002081.1:0-11826 GCA_900406375.1 Iberis amara
TATATTCCTTACGCAGGCCAAGCAACCGACGTCTCCAACAAAGGAGACTCTCCAGGGTCGATGGTAACCACTTAACTCCGTCGTCGTCCACCGCTAATGTCCTCCGTTCGGCATGCCTGCAAGGAAGGCGCAGTTGACGCACAACCACCATGCAGAAGCTTCAGACCTTCTTTCACCTCCGCGATTTGGAGTAGATCTGGAGATAATATGTGAAAACTAGTTTTTGGAGGTGATCATCGAAGCCGTCAGACCACACGGCGCTGGTTTCGTCGGCGATCCCAAGTCTCGGCGCACAGAATATATAAAGTTTATTATAAATTTTAAAAAATCTGTTGTAAATTTCTGAAAATTTGCCGCAGATTTATAAAAATATGTTAGCTCTACGTACTGTTTAGGTGGATTTTTTTTTTTTTTATCAATAACACTTTTAGAAATAACTAATATTCTTATGAGCAAAGTTGAAAATAAATTTTAATTTTCCAAATTTAAAATATCGCATGTTTCATTTTCAAATACCAAAATATTTTTGTGTTATTTTTCATAATCTCTTTAATTTCTTTTATTACAAAGTGATTTTTTTTTTTTTTTGTAAACTACAAAGTGATTATTGGATGTCAATTTAAACTTTTTGTGAGAGAGACGATGCGAACGTATTCACCCACAAAAACGGCCACCTAAATCAAATATATGGTCGAGAAAGTCTACCGCAGAATTAAGATTTGAGCTTCATACCTATATAATATTTGTCATAAAGAATTTTTTGAATCACCCTTATTGAATGCATGCATCAATGCAGAATGTTATATTTGAGGTCACAAATAGCGCTTCGTACTATATGTGCGTGTATTTTTGATAGCTTCAATTAAAATTAATAATTTAGAGTTAAAAATAATAAATTAATTTTAAGTTTTAGCGATTTTTTCAGCTTAAGAGATGTTTTGTGTTTTTATGTAAAAGTTTATATTTAAAATCATTCATATTGTAATATAATATTTTGTTGGTTAAATTAACGGTAATTAATTACATTTTGTGAAAAAATCAATTAAATAATTTCTTTTTAATTAATCAACATGTAAATATTTTAAACATTGGATATAGATTTACTTTCGACACTTTATTGTTACAAACTTCACTTCGGAAATAATACAAGGTGTACAATAACATACAAAGCAACATATTTATTATCAAGTTAGCTTCTTATATAACATGATATCATAATATGACTATATTTAAGTTTAACCTTAATCGAAATCAATCGAACCCAAAATACGATCCGACCAATAATTTGTTTGATAACTCCTACCAAATTGATCCTATAATAGAATCATGTCATGTTATCATGCATAAAAATCCCACATTATAGAAGAGCCCTAGAGTAAAGGTGGGATACAGGGCCGGATTTGAAATTTTGGGGGCTTAAAACAAAATTAAAAAAATTAAGACTAATATTTTTTTTTTTTTTGGGCCACTATATATATAAAATTTTAAATTTTGGGAGCCTATAAAATATGAAATCGAACTTATAAAATCGGGGGTTATAGGCGAATGTTTTATCTCGCTGTGCTCAGATCCGGCCCTGATGGGATATGAAACAATTAATAAATGTATAAATTCATTACATATTGATTTTGAAATGAAAAATTTATATACCGTCATTCTATAGTTTTGTTGTCATTATCGAAGGTTAAGTCCACGGAACATCTTATAATAAATGACACCTTACGTGGTCAATGAGGAGGCCCGGCCAATTTACACACATAATTTAATTTGAACAATTTCTACTGTATTTTAATTTGAAAGGTTTACACTTATAACATTGTGCATTTCCTTTTTTGGATGATTTTTAAACACATTACACATTTCTAGTTTAGTATTTATCTCGTAATTATAGTTTTATTCAAATTACAAACCGCTTCATGCTTATTTGATATTTTTTTCTTGTTTCTAAAGGAAGTGATGTTATAAATGAAAAAAGGAGACACAAATGAAAGAAAATCTATGTATTATGTAGAATTAAAATTTCACCTATGTTTAGAAATTTGATCTAGATTTGTGAATTTAGTTTTACTGATATCTAGAATTTCAAGAAAATTCTGAGTTAATTAATTTATAAATAATCAGTAAAAAACAAGTTTATTCGAATCTAGGTTAAAAATGTATTTTTAGATTTCTCTAGATAGTTCTAAATACTTTTCAAAATACATACTCCCTCCATTCCTGAAATGAGGATGTTTTGGAGTTTTTACGTAGATTAAGAAAAACAACTTTTTTTTACTTTATGCCTTACTTTTAAAGTGTTTTCACCTAAAACATCATCATTTTAGAAACAAAACTAAATTCTAAAACATCCTCCTTTCAGGAACGGAGGTAGTAATAAACATATAATAAATGCTTTTAAGGTGATCAGTTCGATCTAATTTAAACATGCATGCGTACGTCTTCGTGTGATCGTGTAATGTAATTTAAACCATATCTTATACTCTCAGATATTTATGATTCAAACAAAACAAATATGACGCATGAATGGCGTCAGATATGGCGCCATAAGAAAGAAAAAAAAATACTCTGTCTCCATTTTTTTGGGACAACGTTATATTTATACATACATGGTTTGATTTATTTGTGTTTCGAGTTCTTTGTGTGGGAAAATCCACAACTAGACGATTTATGTGTTTTTAGAGATATAAAATGAGATTCAAGTTAAGATAATAATAAAGTTTATTGAAACTTTATAGATATGCAAGAAATAAAAGTGTCATAAAAAATAACTGATTTTGGACCTGTTGCTTTTGTTCGTTTGTTTGTCGCTATGACCAACGAGTAGCGACTAAAACCAGCGACAAATCGTTGTTTGTTTGTTTGACCCTGCGACTAATGACTAAACCAGCGATAGCAATTTTCGGTCGCTGATTTTTTCAGTAACAAGTTGTTGCGGTCGCTGCGACAACCAAACAAACAACGACAGTAGCATCGACATCTGTTTCAAAATAAAATAAATTATTAAATTAAATAAAAATCATAATAAATAAAAAAGAGTTAATATAAATCATGAAATAATAAACTAAATTAGTAAAAATAAATTAAGTTCTAAAAATTAAAAGAAAGTAAAAAACGTAAATAACTTAAAATAATTTCAAATTTTAAAATAAAATATACAAATAGTTAAATTTTTTTTTTTTATTTTTTGTAAAAGGATATTCAATTTAAAACATATATTTACAACCAGAAAACCTAAAATTAGGCCCAGATCCAAACTTCAGAAGCCCAATACAAACAATAAACCCTAAAGCCCACTTTAAATTAACCTAACCCTAGGTTTGGCCTAACCCAGGTTAACTAAACCTAACCGCAGTTAAATTTAGAACCATGGTTAGGTTAACTCTGACATTTGAAAGAAAACCTAAAAAATGTCGCCGATTTCGCCATGCTGCAGATGCCGCCGAGAAGAATCCCGATGGCCGGCTTGTCGGAGCGGAGGTATCTACGGTAGCCCGCCGATTCCGCCGCAGATACCCAAGAGAAAAGGAAAAGAGAGCGAGGAGGATGAACAGGTTTGCCGCCGTTTTCGTACTTCGCCTCGACTTTCACCGGAGAAGGAGTTCGTGCCGTCGGGGAGTACAAATAGTTAAATTTAATTATATTAAATTAACTTAAGAAAAATATCAACAGACATACAAAAAATTAATATATAGTATAATAAATTAATTTGTATTATTAATTTTGATTATATATAAATATTTTTGAAAAATATATTTTTATTATAAATTTTTTAAATTTAAAACAAATATAGCAAATAGTCTCAGCAACAATCAAATGAAAAACATAGCAACCAGTCATACACAAAAATGGATTTTTTCACCAATAATGCAGAAACTTGTTTTTCTGCCAAAAACACAGAAACATGTTTTCACGGGAAAACATTTTTCATGTTTTTGCGGGAAAAATTTTTTTGCGTTCTTGTAGAAAAATGTGATTTTTTATAATAAAGAGAAAAGTGTTTCCGCATTTTTGACGAAAAAACGCGTTTCCACGTCTTTGGTAGAACACCGTGTTTCTGCATTTCTGGCTAAAAAAATGTGTTTCTATGTTTTTGGCGGCATGTCGTAGCAACTGCGAAATGAACAACAAAAGATGTCGATGGTTATTGTTGCAGCAACTGCAAAACGAACAACAAAAGGTGTCGCTAATCGCTGCCGCTGTTACTGATCGATGTCGGTGTCGCTAGCGACACGTAAAAGAACAAGGCCTTTAGATTGATATCGTGAAACAAAATTAAAGGAGAATTTCACAAAATAACAACCTTAGGTTATAACTATTTTAATAATAAGATAGATATTTATATGATTTGGTGTAAAATTTAAAAACATGGATCTTTTGACATATTATTAGGCTTGTTACAGTGTTGGTTTTGGGCCAAGTGTGAGATCTATGTTAAAAGCAAATATCTTATATTTAACATAGGAAGTCTAAATTCTAATTAGTATGAGACATTTTGATGCGATATTCAATAAACAAAAAGTCGTGCAAACTTTTATAGCCCAAAACAAATATTATCATACTAATGTGAGTGTTTGGGATCGAAAGTAACAGTCCATGTACAAGATACGAAAGAAGTTGTTACACCAAACCCAACATGTTTGCAGCTAATAATAATATGAAATATTTTCGACCACAAATGTCATAAAAAATATTTTAGTCTATTATTACAAACACTCATCTCAACCCTACAAGGGATTTCTCAAATTGAAAAGAAGCTGTTTGATTCCAATTTAAAGTGAATCACTTGAATAAGTGAAGTTGAAAACAAATCCATAACCGCGGAAGTCACTTTGATGAATCTCGATGCATCTTCCAGTTTCGAAAAGACCATTACATAAGATAGCAAAAAGGTTATAATAATGAGCAGATTCTTCCACTTATATTCCAGATTTTTAGCATGAAGTTTAAATATATTACGAACTTTCATAATTATATTTATGAGATTAGTTAATTTTGATTGGATTAGTTATTTTTATCTTTACCAAAGAAATAACTATTGGTGAAGAGAAAAATATAAAATGTTTAATTCAATGTGAGTTAAACAATAATCATAATACATATTATCAAAGGTTAATAAATATAAATGTTAAGAGTTAAGACCATCTCCATTAGAAGTTTTAATGAGATTCTTAGGTGAATTTCTTACTAAATAAAAAATGAGTAATTACTAAGAATAAAAAGTTTTAAGAACCTTCTAAGAATCCCTAGATATCATGTGGAGAGTGGTTATCTTTTTTAATTTATTAAATTGTTTTTGTTTGTTTTTAAAAGTAGAGTTGTTTTTAAAGAACTAAATGGTTCTATACCAACAGACGGAATAATTAGAGTAAAGTTTCTTAAGCATAAAATTAATTAGAAAAATGATTTTAAGAACTCCTTGGTTCTAAACCAATGGAGATGCTCTAAAACTCTCTCATAGAGCTTAATGAACAGCTAACAAAACCAAACTCTTTATTATCTTCTGTCTTCCTCATCATAATCCTTGGCTTTTCTTTCACACCTTAAAACCTCTCCTAACATCTTCCAAATCTTCATCAATCAAACCATCATTCCTCTCCAAATGCTCAAGCCATTCTTTACATGGAGCTTTCTCTGAATCCAAGAATCTACTCACTTGTGGAACAATCACTACTCTATAAAACTCTTCTACTTCCTTCTCCACTTCTCTTGATTCACTCATTGCTTCTATCTCCGGCCTCCGTATTCTCCCCGAAAATTTAGGCAACTCGAAACTATTTCCTCTCAAGATCAGTACTTCAGATGGAGCTAAAGCCAAAATGATCCGCGTAAACTTGTTCAAAGATAGTCTTATGATATCTCTAGGAAGTAACTCTCTCTTCACCACAACCGTTGTTCCAATCATCTTTCGAATCTGATGTAACATGAAAGATTCGCCCCAAATGGAGATTTCGACAAAGCTATCCAAGTGAACTCTAACTTTCCACAACAACATCGAAACACTTTTCTGAAATGAGCTGAACTCAGCTTATCTGTTTCGTCCCCTGGTGTTATGGTAAGAGCTCATTAGTGTTCTTGGTTCCTACCTTGTCTGTCGTGTTAAGCTTGTGGTTTGTTTAGTGTTGGGTTAGATTTGGTTCATGTTTTAGCTAGTTTCTTCTTGCCATCCGCCTTGTTGTCTTTGTGTTGTGTTCTTTGGGTTAGTTTATGGTTTGGTCTAGTGGTGCTCGAGTTTCAGCTTCAACTTCTTTGTCCTAGTCTGGATTGATCTTTCACCCTTGTGGTGAACCACATAGGGAGTTGTGTTTTCAGCTTCTTCTACTAGAGTTATTGGTCAGGATCAGATTGAGGTCTGACAAATTCTTGCCTTCTCCTTCGGTTTTGAGTCGCTTATGTTCGACGTCTCCGGCATCAGCAGTTTCAACGGTTTCTAATCCTGTTAGAGGTTCTGTGTCTGCCTCTCTCCAGAAGTGCAAGGTTTTTACTTCTAAAGTCTACCGATTCCAAGTGAGGACATGCAGCAGTCTCTTCTACGTTTGTCTTGTATTCTCTTTCTCGCGAGTTTACTCTGCGTTCGTCTTCGGCTCGTGGAAGTTGAAATTTGTTTTTGAGCGTTGATATATCTATATTGGTTTAGCTTTCTCTTAGTTCACTTATTTTGTTTTGTTTTAGTATCTTATTTGGGCTTCCGGCATGTCGGACATCGACTCCTGAGATTTTGGGCTTCTTTAGTCAAAATCTGTGGGCAATGTATTTTACACTGTATTTTACTCTGATTTGATATATTTCAATAGACGGAAAAAGAAAAAAAATCTTAAATCTAGAATTTCTTAATTTAATATCCACAATATATTTTTTTTTTTTTTCCCCATCCACAATATATATATATATATATATTAAATGAAAGCTTATACTGTCTGTACTCTGTAAGATAGATCTGATAAATGTAAAATCTTTTAAAATATTTCATTGCAATGAGTGCAGATCGTGAGTATAAAACCAGCAAAGTCAAACAGAAACAATACTCTTAATTATTTTCATTATAAATAATTCACCAAACTAATCTCAGATTCAACTAAAAAAAAAAGACACACACAATGTCTATTTCTGGAACCGCAATGTGCAGTCTCTTGCTCGCAACACTCCTCCTCGCGTCTTGCAATGCGGCCAAAAGCTTCAAAACGCAACCGCTTTTTCCAGCAATTCTAATTTTTGGCGATTCAACCGCCGACACAGGCAACAACAACTATCATTCATCAGCTGTATTCAAAGCTAAGCATCTACCTTACGGTGTTGATCTTCTAGGTCACGAAGCTAACGGAAGATTCTCTAACGGAAAACTAATCTCTGACGTCCTCGCTTCCAAACTCAACATAAAAGAGCTTGTTCCTCTGTTTCTACAACCAAACATCTCCGACAAAGACATTGTTACTGGTGTCTGTTTTGCATCCGCCGGTGCAGGTTATGATGATATGACCTCAGTATCAAGCAAAGCCATAGTGGTCTCACAACAACTAAAAATGTTCAAGATTTACATTTCTCGTCTTAAAAGTATCGTAGGAGACAAGAAAGCGATGGAAATTATTAGTAACGCTTTAGTTGTCATAAGCGCGGGATCTAACGATTTCATATGGAACTTTTACGATATTCCCATGAGACGTCTCGAGTTTCCTACTATCTCTCGTTACCAAGATTTTGTTCTTAAGAGGCTTGAAGGTTTTGTTAGGGTAAGATCTTTTGTATGTTTTTTTCCCTTCTTTATGTTTTGCGACATATGTTTTGAGACTGATGCAGAGGCGGCTCAGTGGGGGCAATCGTCCCCGGTCCCTTCCTTGAATCGATAATTTTAGGGTCCATTTTGTAAAAATATTATTTTTTATCTTTTAAATAGTGATTTAAAAATAACACTAATATTTGTAAAAACTTTTAAAATAAAAATTTAATACATTAATATTTGATTAACTTATCTATTAGTTTTTTAATAAATTAAATTTAAGGGGTCTGAATTTTATTTTTGCCCGAGGATCTCTAAAATTTGTGAGCCGGCGCTGGACTGATGATGACTTTTTTTCACTTATGTGTGTAGGAGGTTTATAGTTTAGGTTTTCGGAATATTATAGTCGGAGGATTACCGCCGTTGGGATGCTTACCAATCCAAATGGCTATTAAAATGAGAAACGTTTTGAAAATTTGCGTAGAAAAAGAGAACAAAGACTCTGTTTTGTACAATCAGAAACTTGTGAAAAAACTTGTTGAGATGGAAGTGTCTTTACCAACAAGCAAGCTCCTTTACGTCAACATTTACGATCCTATGATGGATATGATCCAAAACCCTAGCAAATACGGTACATACGATTTCTTCCTTGCTCCACAAGTCATTTTAATCTCGTCCTATATATGATCATGATTAGTAAATATAAAAACAGGGTTTAAAGAGACAAAGAAAGGATGTTGTGGAACAGGTTACTTGGAAACTGGCTTCTTATGCAATGTCATTTCAAAGACTTGTAAAAATCATTCGGATTATTTGTTTTGGGACTCGATTCATCCCTCGGAAGCTGCTTACAATTACATTGGCAACTTTGTGGATACTCAAATCCGAGGGTGGCTTAAGGAGTAACTCACTACATACATTTACCAAATTTAAATAATTGACATTGTTTTGTCCATCTGTGTGTAACTTAGGAACTGTTTATTGAATATGATTCTTTTCTTCCATGCTCGAAAATATTAATATAAAGAAAAGGGGAAAAAACCTTTAAAATACCCGAATTGTTTAACTTTTGCCCGTTTAATACACGAACTTGTTTCGTTGCCATATTAATTCTCATACTTTCATCCGTTGCCATTTTAAATCCCAAACAATTTAAAATCGCAATTTTCTCTAAATTCCGTTAGTCAACTCTACAATTCTGTTAGTCAACGTTATTGTGACAAACAAACAAAAAAAGACAAAAAAAATTCTCTTCTCCACCAGGTCTTCTCCGCCGCCTACGTCTTCTTCTCGGGGAGAATAAAAAATCACTCTGCATCAAAGAGGTGAAAAAATCGAAACAAATCATGTGGATTTCGAGATTAAAGAGAGTTAGAAGAACGGTAATGGTTTGGGGCATTGCTAATTTAGCCGTAATTGTTTCTGGTGGTGTTATAACTATCATCTCTAACCCTAATTTTCTCTCTGACCTCATTATTCTCCATCTCAATAGTAACAGATTCTCTGGCCAAATTCCAGATTCCTTCAAATCTTTAAATTCTCTTCAAGAGTTTGATCTAAGTAACAATAGATTCTCGGGTCCTTTTTCCTTTAGTCACAATTTACATTCCCAATATGGTTTATCTTGATCTCCGGTTTAATAATTTCTTAAAATTTATCCCTGAAGATTTCCTCGCCGTTATGATTAAAGTTGGAACTACACAAGTTCTGAACTTATGGCTATTACCATTATAGATTCTCCTTCTCAGAATAATCACCAAATAAGCGAATGGAGAAGAAGAATGTAGGCGGTAGAGAGATTTTTTTTTTCTTCATATGATATATATATTTTCTTTTTTGCAAAGGTAACGTTGACTAACAGATCTGTTAAGCTGACTAACGGAATTTAGATAAAATTACGATTTTAAATTGTTTGTGATTTAAAATGGCAACGGATAAAAGTATGAGAATTAATATGGCAATGAAACAAGTTCGTGTATTAAACGGGAAAAAGTTAAACAGTTTGGGTATTTAAAAGGTTTTTTCCCTAAAGAAAATTATATTAAAAAAATAGATAACCATTTAAAATATTTTGATAATTTTGACACATCAATTTATTAAAATTAGCTCCATAATTAGTGTGGGAGCTTGAATTGTTTTTGGTTTGGTTCTTGGTAACATATACTCCCTCTGTTCCAAAACATAAGATTTTCTGAAGATTTATTTTGTTTCAAAATATAAAGGTGGTGATTGGTAAGTGCTGTGGATTTATATTTTTTGCTGTAGAAAGTTGGCTGTAGGAATTATTGCTGTAGCTTTTTTTATTTTGCTGTAGGATTTTGGCTGTAGAAATCTTGGCTGTAGGTTTTCAAAATAAAATTATGATTGGAAAATATCAGTGCTGTAGGCTTTTTTGCTTTGCAAAGTTGCTCTGCAGAGCCAAAAAATATTCAAAGCTTAAATATTAGTGCTCTGGCTTTTTTGCTCTGCAGAGCCAAAAAATAAACAAAAGGAAATATATTGCTTTAGAAATCAAAAATCTCCACAGAGCTTGATTGGTAAAAACTTCATGCTTTATAAATCAATATGGCTCTGCGGAGATTCTAAAGCACTTACCAATCACCCCCAAAGTCTTCTCAAATATCTATGTAACTTTTATAGTTCACAACCAATTAAAAAACAGAGCATTATTATTAATTAATTAAACATTTACTTTCTTAATCTTTGTGCTTTTGCTAGAAAACTTTATATTTTGAAACAGAGATAGTGATAGTATGTAACTAAGCTTTATTCAGGTATGCGCTGAGAAAGAAAGACAATCTAATGCGTCTACCTACAATTGAGAAGATGAGAACTCAGAAGACAAATGGATCTGTTAAGTCCGTCTCAGAGAATACGGTCTGTTAACTGACAATACAAATTGTTGCGAATCTGGTTTGAATAACGGTAGATCAAATCGTTCTCACAATTCCGTTCAAGTTTTTTAAAAATCATTATGTTTAAAGTATATAAGATTTCTTATGAATCCCCTACAATAAAAGATTTTCCCATGTTCAAAAGAAGAAAAGAAAACAAAATCTTCTCGTATCACATATTTTACGTAAGCTGCAAAGATTTTGATACGTAACATGAAGTGAACGTGGCTGACTTTCTAAATAACCGGATTACTTGGATCATGATCATTACTTGGGCAATCATTTTCTTAATTATCACCAATTATTTAAAGTTCCACGTTTGAAATAATTAATATGAGTGATATTAATTAAAACAAAATATTACTAATTGATTTTAAGTTAAAAATATATAAATAATTTACATCATATATAGCCTAACTAATTTAATATACAAATGTAACTGTTAGTGATACACTTATGTAATTAAATATGTAATTAAGGGTACATTAGACATTTAAGGATGAGACCTAGGTTAATCTCTTCTAATCACTTTGTATAAACTTAGAGCGTGGCTCTCTTATGAAAAACACAGAATTCTTCTTATTCTCTGGAGATTTTGACATGGTATCAGAGCAGTAACTCACAAATACAAAAGTTGAGTCTGTCTCTTTTACGATCCTATCTCTGTTTCACTTCTTCTTTTCTTCTATAAAACTTGCTTTGTTCTAAAATGGCTGACATTAATACAACTCGTGCACCACGAACACGCAAGACTATTGATCCCTATGATCTCTCGGCCGGTGACAATCCGGGGACCATAATCTCTCAACCTCCTTTACGAGGACCTAATTATGATGAGTGGGCTACGAATATCCGTTTAGCCTTAAAAGCCAGGAAGAAGTTTGGGTTTGTTGATGGCACAATACCTAAACCTGGTGATGATGATGAAGATCTTGAGGATTGGTGGGCCAACAATGCAATGGTCATATCATGGCTCAAGCTTACAGTGGATGAGAAGATTCGTTCATCACTTTCTCATCATGAAACCGCACATGATCTCTGGCTTCATATCAAAGCTCGATTTTCTGTTCGGAATGGGCAGAGGGTTCAGAGATTAAAGACAGAGTTGGCTAACTGTCTTCAGAAAGGCTTACCCATGGAAACATATTACGGTAAGTTAACTCAATTGTGGACCAGTCTTGCTGATTATCATCAAGCCAAGACCATGGAGGAGGTCCAAAA
>OVAV01002082.1:0-11823 GCA_900406375.1 Iberis amara
TATAACAAAATATTATGATAGTGGTTTTTGGATATGAAAGTGAATATGTAAGTTTAAAGGAGTTTGCCACGTGTCAGCTTCTCAAAGCTTGGAGTATGGAAAAACATTACTCCCTCTGTTTCTAAATGATAGATGCTTTAGAAATTTTACACAAATTAAGAAAACATCAATAATAAGCTATAAATGCACAACTTTTTCAAAACTAAACATTTTCCCATGAANTATTTCAAATTTTCAATTAATCTTTCTTGAAATCTACAATTTCTAATTAATTATGCATAGAAAAACAAAAAAATCTATCTTTTTGAAACAAAATAAAATGCCCAGAAAATCTATTAATAAGGAACGGAGGGAGTACTTTATTAGATAAGAAAGATACTAAGGGGATCTCATATAGAATCCTTTACATAATTATCTCATAAATATAGTAAATATTTCCTTTATTTATTCTTAATTCTATTTATCTTCCACCTATATAAATTCAACTTCTCCGACTCGAGTCCACTCTAGTGGTCTGAGACCCATTCTTCTTCAGGTTGAGGTTCACTACCACAATCAACTTGTTGAACTGAGCCTAATTTGGTTTTTAAACAAGGCTCTGATGCAAGCTGACAAACTCAGTATGAATAGTAAATCCTTCCTCAGCACGACGAAGATATTTTTCGAGCTCAATGCATAAGATTAATTTGAGGGTCTGATTTAAGAGATACACTTGAGTCGACCCAACTCCCCCGATTTTTTTAATAAACCGTCAACCCTACTAAATCGCAAAGAATCTAGGCCAAGCGTGTCACATAAGCCCAACCGTTTAGTAGATCTCCCAATCAATGAAAAAATTTCTCTAAACATAACACAATTCTATATATTTATATATATTAATTTCATTGTTCTCAGCCGCGCTTCTCAAAGTAGGTAGAATTCACTCTCCCTTTTCTCTAACTCAAATATGTCCAACCAAATTGATGCGAAAGTCTCCAGCTCCTCATACAACAGTTATGAATCAAGCATGGACCCCTCAATTATGGAGATGTCGAGGCCAAACTCGATTCTAAGAGATGAGGTTCATAATACCAATGTTCAGGGCAAAGTATCTTTTTCGAAGGCGCAATGGGTTCATCGTAGTGACTCGATGGTGAACAAAGATGACGATCTCCCTGGAGGCGGGCCAACCCGCATGACATCCGAGTCTGTGCGCGGGATATCCATGAGTGCGGCCTTCTAGATGGTCTAGAATTCAAAATTCCACTACTGCACGAGCGACCATGGTCAGTTTCAAAGGGATACTTTGCCATGTATGAAGACTTCTTCTCCCATGCTCGCATGTGGTTTACGCTACCGAATCTACTCGTGGTAAATTTTGCTAAACGTGGTATCACAATCTCTCAGCTCATCCCCAGTGCGGTTAAAAGTACGGTTGCAATGTTGGTTTTGGGTGTCGAGCTCGGCATAACAATATAAGTTCACATGTTCAAACAAATGTCACTCGATGAACAAGCATACTAAAGAAATCGAGGGTGTAAAGTTCTACACCATTTCCACTACGTATGCATACAACCGAAGTACAAACTAATCATCGGGCTGCCAAGCAAACTCCACTACAAGAAGAAGCAATACTTTTATGATAAAGCCAACTCAACCGCGGTCCCTGAGGTCAGTCATTCATATTCAAAGACATGGTCACTTCATTTGGGTAGAGTTAAGAGCTCGATAATCCTTCCATACTTGGTCTTTTGATTCGTTTTTAAATGTTTTTCTTGTTTTCTTGCTGATCCTGTTCTGAAGCTGACCGCGCCTTCTCCCTTGCTGGTCCACCGAAAATGAGTAATTTATGTAGGTCCTTGATTCCTTTCAATAACATCTTGATGTTTTCAGCTATCCATTCACAACCCCTTCACACTGTTGTGTTTTTACTTCTCTTCAGTTAGTTTCTCTTGAAATAATGTCATTTAAATTTTTTTTTGTCACAGTTCTTCTGAATCAGATCTAGGTTATGGTTCTTTGAATGGACAAGACTCTCGCACAATTCTTAATCTCATCATACAATGAAAACTCAAGTTCTTCACCCTAATCTGAGTTTGTGTCAGGATCTTTTTCAATTATAGCAACATATGCAACCAGATTAAAGTTCTTCCTCACAATCTTCTTTTTACTCAGATGGCTCATCAGCGTCCCAACTAATTAAGAATTTTTCTTTCTTTTTCTGTGTTTGCACATTCAGACTTCATGTCAAAACCGCGTGCACTCATGACATCTAATTGATGTCTTCTTCTTTGTAGTTAGATAATCAGCTTTGAAATGGCCAAAACTCTAACACTCACGACGCTAAATGTCTAGCTTCTTTTATTATGTCATTTTTAGCTATGAAATCAATTTCTTCCTCTACCAGTCTATTCTCATCATTTTCCTAATCAAACTTCTCAAAATATTTTTAACAATGAGTCCTACATCATCCTCAATGGACTTAAACGAGTTAGGTCTTTTCTTTGGCAGTCAATGCAATTCCTTTGTCTTTGTTCACTTTCTTTGACATTTCAAATTCATGGGCATGCATCATTCGAACTTCTTGTTAACTTCATTTCATCAGAGTTTCTAGCTACTTGTATTATTGAGGGGAGAGACTGAAATATCTTTACCAGGCTGTGTATAAATCTCTTCACAAAATTTTTAAAAAAAATCTTTGTAGTGAATTTTCTAATTACTTTACTAGCATTGGCAATAAATTAGAGTTTTCCACTAAACTCTTTCACTGTTTCATCTTTTTCCATTCTCATATTCTCAAAATCTGAAGCCACGATGTCAACACGAGTTTTCCGAACATTACTAATACGTTTTTAAGTACCATGAAGAGTGTCCCATACATTCTTCGATGTGGTATAATCTTGCACCCGTGTGAATTGATCTTCCGTCAACGAGTACCAAATAACCATAAGCGTCTTTGAGTTGAATCTTTATAGGTTTTGTCTTTTTGTCGTCAAGTGATCTTTAATTTTTTTTTATAATTAGATTATCATTTTTTGTTTTTCATCATCAAAGCTATCCATCCTCTTTCAACAATCGTCTACCCATCTTCATCAATTTCGTTGACACCATTATCTAGATCTAGGACTAATACTCTTGAAGTTAGAAAATGTCGAATGTTTTCAAACCTCTCTCAGGATCTCACATATTAGCAAAAAGAAATAACATTCATTTTTTTTTTTTGTCATATGTCAACTTTGAAATCAAAAGCATTAAAATGTATCTCTCTATTATACACTTTATTGAAACTTTAACAAACCTAACCGAACAGCTCTCAACATATTTTGATTCCCATCCTTTGTTTTGATTTCTCGCACGCTAAATTACTCAAATAAAAGAACACTAACCACAAACTCTCTCCAAAAATGTAATCAAAAGCGGCTATAAGAAATACCTTTATACAATCCATAGTTTTATTTAATTTTTATCATAATTCATGTATACAAATTTTTCAGTCTAAAAAGTATTAAGGTACAATTAATATCATATGCTATCATAGCTATACTTTAATATTCATTTATATCTATCAAAATATCATGTATATAGTATAATAATATGTAAGATTTTTTAAAAGGTTATCAGAATTTTACATATTTTATAATGTAAAATTTTTTTATGCATAATGTAGAACATCATCTAGATCAAAATTATTTATATATGTTTTATTATTGAAAATTTATTTTTTTAAAAAAATTATAGCTACAAGAATCGATCCACAAATTATCTCTAGAAAATGAAAATTAATATATTAAAGTTTTAGTAACCTACATTTTTATAGGATATTCATTTAAATTTTAGTTATGTTCTGTTTTGGTTCTTTTGGATACAAAAATATGAAATAAACAAATCATATTAAAATATAATTCAATTTTTGAATGGAGAATTTTCAAAAATACCACAAAAGTGGGTGTGTTCCAAAAATACCACACACTTTTAATTGTTCCATAAATATCACAATTTTTTTAAAATAACACAAAATTGTTTTTGTTCCAAAAATACCAAAAATTTGAAATAGTTTTAAATCATCAAATTTAAACCTAAACCCCAAAATCCAACCCTATTCCCTTCAAAACTAAATCTTAAACTCTAATTAGTGAACCCAAATCCAAAAATATAAATTCTAAATTTTTTTTTTCGACAAAAGAATCTATTAAGTTAATAATCATTGTTTACAATATCCCTTAAAAAAGAGGGACAGTCTTTAAAAATAGCAAAGGCCGAAGGCCAAGTTACAGCTTTCTTAGCTAATATATCTGAACAATGATTTGATTCACGAGGTTGATGCACAAACTGAATGTTGGAAAATGATGACCGCCATGCTTGAATCTCTTCCAGCATAAACTGTAATCTTAAGTTGAATGATTGTTGTTGTAACATCTTGACTACTGTTAAATTGTCTCCTTCAAAAATCACATTCTTATAACTTAAATTCCAAACAACTGTATTGCCCAGAGTAATGCATTAAGTTCTGATTCTTCAATTAAAATTCGACCTTCAAATTGTCCAAGGCCACAATGTAAGACATGTCCTTGACAATCTCGAACAATCCATCCTATGCCTGAAGTACTAATATCCTCTCGATGACTAGCATCGTAGTTACATTTAACCCAATTTGGAGGAGGAGGTGTCCATGTTACTGACCTTGGTGTAGTGTGTCTTGTCTTTGTTTCGTGTGTAGAAAGCCACTCTATAGTATCATTGTATTCCATGGAGGTAGCTTGCTGAAGTGTGGAGGTACTTCGATTAAACAAAAGGTGATTCCTAATCTTCCAAAGTCGCCACATGATGAAAAATGGAAACAGTTGAGTAAAAGAGTCGTTTGTATTAGTCCAGTGATCTTGTAATAATCATTGCAAGGCTTCAATCATGGATAGTGGAGAGCAAAATTGATGTACATGTTGTAGCCCAACTGTAAACCATAATGATTTAGCGAAAGGACAATGGAAGAAGAGGTGAAGATCATCTTCATTAAATAGACAACAACGTAGGCATGACAGATTTGTAGTAACATGGCGATGATGCAAATTTGATGCAGTTGGCAACGATTGAGTCCCAATTTTCCATAAGAAATGTTTGAGTTTCGGTGGAAGAGATTATTTCCATATGGAGTCTGCAAGGAGATGTGGTATTGGGATGATCTGAGAATTTGAAGTACCATCAAAACCATATTGATTTGAGGTGTGGTACCCATATTTAACAGAGTAATTACCATCTTTGTTGAACCTCCAGTAATAGGTGTCAAGATGTTTGGTTTTCGGCAAGAAGATTTTGTAAATTAAGTGATGATCCATGGGGTGAATGTAATGCTGAATAGCAGATGTATTCCAATGACTAGTGTGATGATCAATTAAATGACTGACTGGAACAGAGGAATATGCAGCATTGAGAAGTAGCGGCGGCCGGGCAGGCCAACAAGGTAGCCAGTTATCATCACCTAACAATGTTTTGGTACCAATACCAATGCGTTTTTGAAGACCAAACTGTAAGATTTGTCGTCCATACAGTAAATAAGTCCATCCATAAGATGATTGGGATCGTTGAGGGGCTTTGAGAAATTCGCAATGTCGAAAATATCGATGTTTGATCACACGATATAAGAGTGAATGGGGTCGAGACAATAACTTCCAGCATTGATTAGCGAGTAGAGCTTGATTAAAACTTCGAAGCTCACGAAATCCTAAACCTCCTACAGCCTTGTGTTGTGATAATTGTTGCCATGAAAACCAAGATAATTTTCTTCTACTCTCTGTAGATCCCCACCAAAAATTCGAAAGCAGTTGATTAATTTGATTGCAGATAGTGGTTGGAAGTTGAAAACAATTCATGGTGTAGATGGGCATTGCAAGACCGATGCTTTTAATGAGTGTTTCTTTACCTGCAGTTGATAAGAAACGTGTTTGTCAAGCGGAAATCTTGTTCTTTACTTTGAGACTGATATCTTGAAATAATTCAGTCTTGCACCGATGAAATTGTTCAGGCATACCTAGGTACTTGCCGCCTCCACCAGTATTGGGTATATTGAGTATCTGCTTGATTGCTGTTCTTGTATGTTCAAAGACAGAAGCACCAAACATTACCGTTGATTTGTCCAGATTGATTTGCTCACTAGACATAGCTTCATATGTGTTGAATAATTGTAGAAGTTTTCTACTATTACTCCGATCATATTTGATGAAAAATAAGGCATCGTCAGCAAACATAAGATGAGAGATTGGAAGACCACCTTTACTGATACTTAGACATTGAAGTTCCTTTCGTTGCTGAGCTTGAAAGATCATTGAGCTAAGAACATCACTGGCTAGAATGTAGATGTAAGGGGAGAAAGGATCTCCCTGGTGTAAACCACGCTGAGGAGAGAAGCGGTGATAAGGGCTGCCATTAATTAGTATAGAATATGATACAGATTTGATGCAAGTCATGATCCAAGTTATCCATTCCTGTATAGAACTTCTGCAATAAACTTCGATTCTAATCGATCATAAGCTTTGCTAATGTTTGTCTTTACTGCCATGAATTCATTTGCACACTTTCTCTGTGATTTTAAAGCATGAAATGCTTCATGAGCAATCAAAACATTATCCGTAATATACCTTCCGGGTATGTATGCATCTTGATTTTCAGTCACCAAGGACCCAAGTATCGGTTTTAAACGATTTACCATAATTTTTGAGATGAATTTATAAGTAACATTGCACAAACCGATAGGTCGAAAGTCAGTTATCATGGTAGGATTGGTCTTCTTGGGAATAAGACAGAGATTGATATGATTGGATTCAGAGGGTAAAACACCAAATTTGAAAAAAAAAATTCAACTTCAGATGTTAAGGCAGGGCTTATGATGGTCCAATATCGTTGAAAAAATAATGAAGTAAAACCATCAGGGTCAGGAGCCTTAGTGCTACCAATGAAGAAGACATCAGTATGAATTTCCTCAGTGGTTACTTTCCTAATCAAATCAAGATTCATCGAATCAGTAACAACATGTTGAATGACATCAAGATCAGAAGTCATAACTGGATTTGTGGTAGAATAGAGTTTAGTAAAGTGTCTCTTAGCTTCCAGAGCTAAGGCTTTATTTCCACGAATTATTTGATCTTGATATTTCAGACTAGTAATGCTATTACGTGCTCTTCGATTCTTAGTTGTGGCATGGAAAAAGCGTGTGTTACGATCTCCACTACATAACCAAGTATTGCGTGATTTCTGTTTCCAAAAGATTTCATTGCGATGATACTCTGTGGACAGTTGTTAACGAAGGGAATGAATTGTGTCAATAGACGTAAAGGGATCTTGCATACCTCTGTCTACTTTTGATTTTATGTCTTCAATATTCTGAACAACATTGAGATGATGCTGAGACTTCCACTGAGAAATTTTTGTGCGGCAATGTCTAAGTCTATGTGAGAAGGATAATTGAGTGTCATACGATTGCCAGCCTTTTTCTACAACCGTATGAAAGTCTAGAACATCACAAAGGCTTGAATCGAATTTAAACAATCTTTTTCCTGTTTCCAAATGTGATTTGATAAATAGTATAACAGGTCTCTGATCAGATTCAATGAGATCCAGATACTTAATTTCAGAAGCCGGATATAGAGACATCCATTCTTTATTCGCCATGGCCCGTTCAAGTTGACATTGGACAGTGTATTTACGTCTTTTACCAACCCAAGACAGATTGTTCCCAAAGAAAGGAAGATCAGATAATCAGCATACTTCTGTCATTTGAATAAAATCGACAAATGAATTGGGACTACGCTGTCTACCTCCTTTTTTCTCTGATGAGTTCAAAATTTCATTGAAGTCTCCACAAAGCAACCAGGGACCTTGACGAGATGTATGTAGGCGTTGTAAATATTCCCAGAAGTGTTTGCGAAGATGACGGTTTGGATTACCATAAACAAAAGAGAAGTAATAGAAAATACCATCTTTATTTATCTTGCAATCCATAATACGGTCATTACAAGTAGTAAATACAACTGAAACAGAATCATCCCACATTAAAGATAACCCCCCACTTAATCCCACAGGTGAAACGCAACGAGTATGAACATATCCAAGTTGAGCAGCAAGGTCTCGAACAACATTGTCATCATTCTTCGTTTCCAATAGAAAGAGTATAGCCGGATTATAAATTCTTCTTATCTCCTTTAGGCGTCGAACTACTAGGGATCCTAGACCCCGGCAGTTCCAAAAGGATGTATTCATTGGAAACCCGATGGTTTATGGCCCACCGAACCTTCACATTGGGAGGCAGAATCTTTTTTCAGAGTAGATTCTGCAGGAGTTTCATTCATCATCTTTACGGGTGTGTAGAAGAACCAGGTCTTCTGCTCAATTGCTTCTGCTCTTTGGCGCTTGATGAAGAAAGTTTGTTGTTGATAGTCTTCATCGTTTGTGACTTTCTTCAATTCATTGAGCACCATATCCGGATTGGAAGTAGAGGCACAGTCTTCAGATGCATATTTATGTTTCTTGTTGTTCTGTGGTTGTGGCATTGGTTCATCTTGATTAGGAGCATTAGGCCCAGCCGGTGGTTGATCATGTCCCTGTGTTGGGAAATCATCATCATCTGCATTGTCATCATCATCATCACGTGGTGAGAGTGGAGGAGAGTTGTGGCCCTGAGTGCAAGTAGAAACATCATGGGACAACAAGCCACAAGCAAAACAGAAGTTCCTGAGTTTTTCATATTGGAACTTGAGGGTAACAACTTCGTTTCCAAATCGGAATTGCTTTTGAAAGCGCAATGGGTCTGTGATTTTCCATAGCACACTAACACGGGCGAAATTGACCAAATGACCACCTTCTCCTGCAAAATCAGTACCCATATACAAACCCAATTTCATACCAATTTGCTTCACCATGTCAAGTGTAAGATACTGAAGTGGAATGCCACGTATTTGTATCTAGAAGGGGATGAATTGAAGATCATCATCTGTTATGTTTGGATTCCATCGTTGCAGTACACACATCCATTCGTTAAAAGACCATGGGCCTCGGCGAAGGACAGATTGGAGTGATTCTTCATTTGGGAAAATGAATTGGATTGTCTTGTTTTCAAGGATTCGACCAAAGACGTCCGCACCAGAACCCCAGAGGCGCGGTAATGCCGTCATCATCGCACGGATGTTCTGCTTTGAAGGGTTAATAGGTTTTCCGATAAGGGAAAATTTTGTTTCCTGACTTGCAGCAAGATAGAGTTCTTCAGGCAAATTGATGATTTCATCATCAATTCCTAGAGTAATACTTTGAATTTTTGATCGAATTGTGTCAGACATGAGAAGAAGAAAGAGAGGGATTGGTAAAACGAAAAAGAAAGAAGGGGTGAGAAAAAAGTGAAATGGTAACTGCCATTTATATATTGCCAGAGAAGCAGTTATCCCATGGATTACAGTTATCAGGATAGCTGCCACTGAAGAAACCGTTAAAGAGTAACGGATTACACTCCAAAAAGCAGATCGGCGGTTACCATGGAAGAAGAAAGAGAGGGGTGGGAATCGCACTCGAAATCGCACTTTCATAGACATTCTCTCGACTCTCTATTATTTGTTTATTTTTATAAATTCTAAATCCTTAAATTTTTTTTTGTGTTCTTGGTATTTTTTAAAAAAGTAATTTAATAATATATTTATAACTTTAGGGAGAGTGTGTGGTATTTTCAGAATTTGAACATTTTTTTGTAGTATTTTTAAGTTTTTTTTTTGAATTGGTTATTTTAGTTAAATATAGATCTGATCGACCGTAAATTTAAAGGTCTCAAACCGAATCATTTGCACTATTGAATCCAAAATTTCTGCCGATCGGTTAAACCACGTAAACCTAGTTCGGTTCAGAATTATTGTTGACGTTTCATGATTATGAACCAGAATCCTCTACTAAGTATCTCTTTTGGGAATACTCTCTGACTTGAAAGAATAGTTCTGCGATTTTGAGACATTCAGATCTTGTTTCCCTGGTGAGTTTTCTTCTTTCTGATTAGTAAATCGATTGTTCTCATTAATTTGCTAGAAACATGGCTAAAGTTTCCAGTGTTTTTTGAATGGATTGTTGTAAAACCTAATTTTAATTGTCGTCTTGAGCGGACGGTGCCTGCAGCGATCGTCATACATTCGATGAAGTTCGTTGTAGAGTATAAGCATTTACAGTTCTTTTGAATCAATTTGATTTCCATTTCTTTCAGATATTTAGGGGTTTTTGTTTGGGTTTGAGGGAGACTGTGTCGAAGACTCTGCTCAAACATGGTATTGACCTTTACTCAATTTTCAGTCAAATCAAAACAGTCGTAGTCCCATTTTTTGATAATTGTTTGTTCCACAGTCAGGAAGAAAAGAAACGGTTTTGGATTTGGCTAAGTTTGTGGATAAGGGTGTTCAAGTTAAGCTTACTGGTGGAAGACAAGGTAATTATGATTATTTTTCCTTTGTGAATCCATGATTATGCAAAGTTGGCTTTCTGAGATTTGATGGTTGTTGTTCCTTTCAGTCACTGGAACTCTTAAGGGATATGATCAGTTGCTGAATCTTGTCCTTGATGAAGCATCTGAGTTTGTTCGAGGTTAGAATTGCTTTTTATAGCTCTATTTACTTCATAGTGTGTATATTTTTGGCGCATATGATTATTGCACCACATGAGATAAGTTGCTTAAAGTCTGTCAATCTCTAGTTGAATCTACCCTAAAAGCAAGAGATTCTCTGTATCTGATCTTCTGATTCATTTTTTTTCCTCTGCTTCGTACAGATGTTTCCATGTGTGTCTGTCTCTCTATGTCACTGAAAGTCATATAAGCTTTAATTAGATAGGAGATGAGAAGGATTTACTTAATCATCTTTCCTGTGATATAAATGTGGATACCTATGTTGAAAATCTAGAGTTGTGTTGTCTTCTTGATTTCCATTGATCTATATGATATTCTTTTCACCCTTTGTGTGAATTTTTGACCAGATCATGATGATCCTTTGAAGACCACTGACCAAACCAGACGTCTTGGCTTAATTGTATGACTCGTTTTACCCTTCTTTTTCTCTATTCAAGTCAAAGATCCAAGTTACATAAAAGACCACTGTTTCTTATTGTTATGTCTTTTTGTCTGGTTTAGGTTTGCCGGGGAACTGCAGTGATGCTCGTCTCACCAACTGATGGGACTGAAGAAATTGCTAACCCGTTTGTTCAACCAGAAGCTACCTAAGAATTTTATTCTGAGAAACTGTCTCTATACTAGTTTAATTCGAACGTCTTCCTAATGGATCTGATCTTGGAAACGTTGTTTGAATTTGACATATTGGAACATCATAGGCTCTTATTTCAAGAAATTATTCTTCTTCCAAAATTGAATCTAGTTGCTTTATTGGATTATATCCCATTTTGATTTTTGTCACCACTTCACATGCAAGATTAAGTGCATTGTGCTTTGGGACAGTTCAGTCTACTTGGCCCGTCCTTGGTGCTTGGAGCATGGCTAAATGGAAGACCGCCCATGAAATTCTCATTACTTTAAAAATCTGATCCACATTATTTCAAACCAAGTTGAAATTTGTACCATATGTATATTTTGTATATGTGCATCATTGAATTGTTCCAGATTTTAAAATTTACTTTCTATCATATAAGTAACATACGATTTTTACTTTCTATCATATAAGTAACATACGATTCGTTACTACTACTTAACAAGTAACAATTCACATATTTATCCATATAAATACTAAATCTTATATCCCGTCATAATCCCATTTAAATACAAGTGATTTATAATATTTTAATAGGGAAAAATGCCAAAATAATCCTGAACTTTCAGGTTTAGGC
>OVAV01002083.1:0-11822 GCA_900406375.1 Iberis amara
GATGAGAAGGTCCAAGTCAGGAGATTTATGAGGGGACTCAGACTTGAGATCAAGAACTGATGCCTGGTTAGAAACTTATCATAAGTTGGTCAGTTGGTGGAGAAAGCCGCCATGATCGAATATGGGTTGAGTGAGGCGGCAAGGATGACTGCTAGGGAAACGAGTGTGACGCATAGTCCAGTCGTGAACCATCTCGGAAGTAAAAAACGAAAGTTTGAAAAGATGTGTGGTTCAAGCAAGTCGGTTGGACGTAAATAATGTCCGAAGTGTGGGAAAACCATAGCGGTGAATGTTGAGCTGGTTAAAGAGCATGCCACCGTTGTGGTAGTTTGGGGCATTTGGTGCGTGATTGTCCTAAACGGGATGCGAAGCAAGTGGTGCATGGAAGGGATAGTGGACTGCGTGTGTGCTATAATTGCAGCGAAGCTAGTTATATCAAGCCGCATTGTCCAAAACCGGTGCAATATACGGGGAAACCGGCAAACGAAGGTCTGCTACCAGCAAAGAGACAAGATGTAATGCCGAGAACATATACGATGTCTGAAGACGATGCGACAGGAGCAAGCACATCTTCCAGGCCGATCACTGGTTAGTCCCTATCAGGCATCTCTAAAATTTCTAAGTAAAATGTGAATATAAATAAAAAGTAAGGGTTGAGTGGAACCTTAGCATTCTGGGTGAATATGTAGGGACCCTTCACATGGGTGGTGTGGCAACCCATGTTCTTTTTGATTCGGGAGCCACTCACTGCTTTGTGAGCCCGAATCTAGTTGGGCCAGGTGGGTTCAAGAAGGAGTCAGAGCGTGAGTATGGCTTGGTGAAAGCTGTGGGAGGCCAAGTCATGGAGACGGTGGGAAGGGTACTGAATATACCAGTTCCGATAGATCAATTGATCCTTCTGGCTGATCTAATCGTGTATCCCGTAAAAACGTATGATGTGATTCTCGGGATGGATTGGCTTAGAAAGCACAAGGCACATATCTATTGTCATAGAGGCCGGTTAAATTTGAAACGGCCGAAGGATATTTGAAGTATCAAGGCATTCGTCCAACAAACGGGAGTCTTGTGATCTCCATGATCTAAGCTGAAAAGCTGATTGGGAAGGGATGTCAAGCCTACTTGGCAACGATCCAAACGATGGAAGTGGGATCAAATGCTAAGTTAGAAGATATCCCAGTGGTTCAGGAATTTGGCGATGTGTTCCAACTATTGACTGGTTTGCCTCTGGATAGATCAGATCCGTTTACGATTGATCTAGATCCGGGGACTGCGCCGTTGTTTAAGGCACCTTACCGGATGGCACCGGCGAAATGGCGGAACTGAAGAAGCAACTAAGCGAGTTGATGGAGAAAGGCTTTGTGCGACCAAGTAGCTTACCTTGGGCACACCATCTTGTTCGTTAAAAAGAAGGATGGCAGCTTTAGGCTCTACATTGACTATCGAGGGCTGAACAAGGACACAATCAAGAACAAGTACCCGTTGCCAAGGATTGATGAATTGCTGGATCAACTCAGAGGGGCAACTTGGTTCTCTAAGATAGACCTTGCTTCAGGTTATCCTAGTTTCTCGTTTGAATCATCATCACACACAAATACATCTTTGCGATTCATCGACATGACAACCAAAGAAGGAGCTGCTTCACGTGAATTAAGATCATTCACAATTGCATTTATTTCATTCACATGATTACTCTGCACATATCATACTCACGTGAAACTATTTCATGCACATATGTATCTTTATATTGCACATGTACAATGTAATGTCAATATAATATCACGTATTTGTAGAAGTCATGAAGTTTACTATTATGTTTCCTTATTTAGGTATCATTCAATGTAATAATCTTTATTACAAAATTTGATATGAGAAAAAGACAATTATGAAATGTAAGTCTTTATTACAAAATTTTCATATCAAAAAGACAATTACGGAATGTACACAATTTCCTTAATCAATTATTAGCAAGAAAAATATCATAAAAGAATTAATTACGAATTTTGAAGAAAACAATTAAAAAAATCAGAAAAAATTAATCACAATATCTGAACACGTAGTTGGTTCATGTGAATAAATTTCAATCACATATGTAACTTATCATTTACATGAACAATGTATGAACAACTTACCATTAGGAGATTAACTTACCTTGCATGTCTTCTCCAATGGTTTGCGTATAACTTCAATATGTTTCTCCAATGAGCTTGCTTAATTAGGTGTAGTATTAACGTAGGTAATATAATGTTTTCTTGTATGTTAATATTAAAATATATAATCTTTATTATACAATTTACCAATTTTCTATATTATTATTTATGGAAATATCAATAAACATATCACCCAAACAATATTTTTATGTTTATTTTGTTAATAATCAATTATATCGTAAAGAAAATTTCGGTATACGTTTAATGAAATATCAAAAAACTATCTAATTTCTAAATTAGTTTTGCTAATACCCTATTTTTAAATATTGTTTGTAATACTACCTATTTTGCCAAAATACTCAATAATATACTTGTCCATCAAGTATATTCAATTTCCTTTTCTAGCATTGAGATTAATTAACCAATTCTGTCTTTTATGCTTTTTTTCTTTTCTTATTCAGTCTGATTTCTTGTTGAGTGGCATCAATTTTCTTTTGTTTATTTTATTTCAAATTTGAGTTGACAAAAAATCAAAATAGTTTCCTTTTCTTTTTGTTTACCTTGAACTGCAAGTTTCTTTTTGGTTCATATTTGAATTTTTCCTTAGTCGTTTTCCTCTTTATAAATTGTTTGATCCACACGTTTATTTTTTTTTTCTTTCTTCTTCCATTTAATCTGTTTGTTAAGTTGTAATACTGGAAAATGGGAGACCAAACTGGACAGGTTGCATTGGCACAAGCCTTAGCTGCCATTCAAGACCAATTGGCATCCCTCGAAAAAAGAATGACTCAGATGGAGCAATCTAGGCCTCAACCACCACATCAGCCTCCTAATGACTTAAAAAACAAGTAAATGATGATGAAATGCCTAAACTGGAAGACGATCCACCACTCCAAAATAATCATTCGAGATAACATCATCCACCTGAACCAAACCGGTTCTAAAGGCAAACAAATCATGTCCATAGGGGTTGAGGATTTGAAGAAAATTTACCTTATCATCCTACTAATGATGTGAAACTAACTGCTCCTACTTTTGTTGGCAGAGTTGATCCAGGTGCTTACATAGATTGGGAAAGAAGAATGAAGTGCATCTTTGATTATTATGGCTATGATGATCGAAGGAAAGTAAGTCTAGCAGCTGCTCAACTAAGTGAGAATGCTTTTGCTCTGTGGGACAGAGATGTTGCTGAAAGAAGAGTTTGAACAAATCAAGAATAGACTTGAATAAGATGAGACAGAAGACTCACTCATGGTTCAGTTTGATAATGGTTTAAATGAAAGGATAGTTAGAAAGGTAGAAAGGCAGCCATATCAAGACCATGAAGACTTGTTACATGTTGTTGTTCAAGCTGAACAACACATCAAGAGGAAGATGTTTAGTACTTTAAGAGCTAAGCCTAACTGGAACAACAACAACACGCCACCCCAAAGGAGTTTCAAAAAAGCTAAGCCTATGGAAGCTGATTCTAGGTTTGAGAAACCAGGTGGTGAACCATCTAAGCCAACTCGGCCAGAACAAGGTAAGCCTCAAAACACTACTAGATAAAGGGATATAAATTGTTTTAAGTGTCAAGGCAGTGGTCATTATGCAATAGAATGCCCAAACCAGAGAGTTATGATCATCACTCAAGATGGTGGATATGAATCTCAAGAAGAGCAAGAAGAATGCATAATGGAGAATGAGGATGAGATAGCGTATCTAGACAGTGGTAACCTCTTTGTTACAAGGAGAGTGCTAAGTGCTATGAGTGAGTCTGAAACTGCTTAAAGAGAAAAAAATTTCCACAGTAGATGCACTATTAACTCCAAGGTATGTAGCTTGATTATTGATGGTGGATCTTGTACTAATGTTTCTAGCAAGTATCTTGTAAATAAGCTAGGTCTCAAAAAGTCTAAGCATCCAAGTAGGACTCAAATGGGCCGTCCGTGTCCGAAGTGGCCCGTCCACAGTTGTCCATGCTTGTTTGTGGACGGAGTTTGGACAGCCCATTGGACAACGGACAAAAACACGTCCACATTCAAATAAGTCTATATGGACATGGTCTATCCATGGTTTGTCCACTTATTTTCATGTTGATTTTCTTTACACAACACTTAACATAGATTATTTCCATTGATTACTTGTTTGTTATAACTATACATTTATACAAAATTAGTAGTCTATATCTTCCCGGAGCTTGCATGTGGTTGATGGATCGCCGAATTTCCGCATATTGGTCAACGATTGTGGTCATGGTGACGCCTTTCCAAGACTGCTCTGATAACTTGCGTTCATGGTTATTTTTATCCTCCGCAGCTTTTGTTTCTCCTCCATATCAGACGCTTTCCGGCAGCTTGGCTTGGTGGTCATCTCCTGATTCCACCGCCTCACGCCTATGTCTCTGTCCGGTGGAACAACAACCGTCGCGCTGGATCCGCCATGTCTTCTCGGCTTCCCCAAAGGGTTTTTTGGTTTCTTGGGCCATTTTTTGGGCTTCTATGTCCATGGGGCCTACTTTTGTTGTTTTAAAATAAATCTCGTCAACTTCTTTGTAATAGGTCTTAACAAGCAACTCTACTGGGTGTGCATCCTGCGCTTGAATCCTGAAGCGGATGACTACCGCAAACTGGGGATCATGGGACATGTAGTCTCTAGGTGGTTCTACCATCCTAGATTGTCTAGTCCCAAAGAGGGCTTAGTTATTATCTTAGTTAGTAGTAGTTATAGATTAGTATTTAGAAAAATTCACCTTTATAAGAGGTTAGCTACCCATCTTTAGGTTTGTACTTTCCCCGAGTGGGATTGTTCATACCCTTTGTTGGGTTGTTTGTTCTAGACTTAATATAATTAAGTTGACAAAAATTAGTCTATATCTTTATATGTCATATACATTTATAGGTCCAAATACCACAACTTTTAGCACTGTATATTTACTTATATAGATGAAAGTTAATAGTTCTATAATATATAGGTGAGTTAAATACGGATCATGCATAGACTAAATATTTTAGAAACAAAAATTATGTTTTAGAAAGATTATTCATTTGCTACTTTTTTTCTCTATGTGATAACAATATTTATTATTATAAAAAACAGTATTTATTGTTATTATTATTATCATATATATATTATGAACCTGAACACTTTGGCATGGTTTTGCTCGATGGTAAAGCTAACAAAATACTCATAGTCGAGTGGCTAGGTGATTTATGAGAAGCCATCACCAGCAGGCAGCAGCAGACAAAATACTGCTAAATTTGTGCCATGTGATAATGGTAGGTGCCTCTTGAGCGTTAAGATACTACTTTTTTCTTTGTTGACCTTTCTCAATTCATGTGCCAAAAGACGTTTACATATATACTCAATATTTAAGGTTCCTGCATTAAGCAAAGGAGAAATCAGATGCATACGAGTTCAAATGTGTAAAAAACAATCAACAACAACAGCATAACAAAAATTGAGTCAAGTGTAGATCACAACATCTCTTTCACAATCTACCTCTGTAACCATTAACAAAACACATTAGAGATTTGAGCTCAAATTCGTTGATTATGGTCTGGCGAGGAAGAAAAACCCACATTAACTTACGAGGATAAGGTCCGGTGAGAAAGAAAAAACCAAATTTGTCGATTATGGTCCGCTTTGTCCAACAAATTCACACTTCTTCGAGCAATCTCCGTCTCTCTCGTAAGTCATAAGAAAGTCCGAAAGAGTAAAGTGAAAAAAGTTCAGTTTGGTACATTTCTATTGGGCTGTCCATGGACAATATGGTCATGCCCATGTTTTTATGGTCCAATTTCAACAAGCCCATCTAGATATTTTCCTGTTTTGGACTAGACCAAACCCGTCCAAAGCACATATGGATTGGGTGTGGCCCATGGACAAATTCCATTTGACATCTCTACATTGAAGGCCATACCAGCTGATATGGCTCAATGATGATAATGAGCTAAAGATCACTGAGCATGTTACACTTTCTTTCAACATAGGCAGGTATTATGATCAAGCTCTATATGATGGGCAATTTCTCTTGGGGACCATCGTAGTTTGATAATGAGGCTACGCACAATAGCCAAACCAATTATTATTCATTTACCCATGATAAGCGTAAGTTCACTCTAGCACCATTAACTCCATTTCAAGTTCATGAAATGTAAGTTAAAGTAGCCAAGGATTTTGAGGTAATCAAATCTAGTCTTCATATTTCTTCTCAAACTGTTTTGAAATATTTGAGTAACAATTTTGTTGTGCTACTCATGATCTTTAGAGAAAGGTTATTTGTAGGAGTAGATGCAAAGGAACAACCTCAATAGCTCACTGATTTTTTGGACAAGTTAGAGGATGTATTTCCTAAAGAGAATAACCTTCGAGAGGTATTGCACATCAAATTGATCTTGTACTAGGTTCAGTTCTTCGAAATAGACCACCCTATAGGATGAATCCTACTGAGTCTAAGGATCTAGAAAAACAAGTGCAAGACTTGCTGTGCAAGGGTTACATCCAAGAGAGTCTTAGCCCTTATGTTGTTCCAATTTTGTTGGTGCCAAAGAAAAATGGTACTCGGCGCATGTGTGTTGATTATAGGGCCTTTAACAACATAACCGTAAAGTATAGGCATCCAATCTCATGCCTAGATGACATGCTGGATGAGCTTGATGGATCAACAATCTTCTCTAAAATTGATCTAAAGAGTGGTTATCACCAAGCCAAAATGAAAGAAGGAGATGAGTGGAAGACAACCTTTAAAACAAAGCAAAGTTTGATATTGGTAAATTTGTTGTGGTTTATTTTGTTGATATATTAGTTTATAAACAGAACTTATATGACCATGTGTGGCACTTTGAGCAAGGTTTAGAGACTCTTCGTCAAGAAGGTCTTTTTGCAAACTTCAAGAAGTGCACCTTCTGTACTAATCAATTAATTTTCCTAGGTATTGTTGTTATTTCACAGGGATTACAGATTGATCAATAGAAGATAAGGGCTATACAAATATTGCCGACCCTACAAGCATTGGACAAGTTAGAAGCTTTCATGGACTAGCAAGCTTGTATAGGATATTTTTCAAGGACTTCAGCATCATTGTTGCACCTCTTAATGTTGTTATCAAGAAGAACATATATATCCTTCTCATGGGGAAAATCTCAACAAGAGGCCTTTGTCAAGCTTATATCTATTCTTACATATGCACTTGTTTTAGTACTATTGTTGGGATCAAAAACGGTCACAACGAAATCGATGTCTAAAAACCGTCATTGAATTGTTAATCACACGATCCGAACATCAAACCGCACTAGTCATATAATACCGATCAAACTAACCAAAATCGCAATTCTTCCGAAAGACCGTAAAAACATATATTTCAAAAGAATCAGATAACAATCGTAAAATCTCTAAGCGATCGTCTCTGTACTCTTTGGTCCTTAGTCGAGAAGGTTTTTCCCACTGGGTTTTCCTATCACTAAGGCTTTAACGAGGCAAGACGGTCCACTTACGTCTGATGTCGGACTAGCACACTCGAAACGAATGTCCGAGGAATACGAGAAACCTCGACATATACGCAATCTTCGGATAAACATTCTAATCTCGAATATCATTTACGAATAGCACGAATCATGCCTAAATACGAAAAATCGAGACGTTCTCAGACACACGTTCATCTCGCCAGTTGGCGAGATGAATCGAAAATAATTCATCTCGCCAACTGGCGAGATGAATCTGCGCAGAGAATTCATCTCGCCAACTGGCAAGATGAATCTGCGCAGAGAATTCATCTCGCCAACTGGCGAGATGAATCTGCACAGAGAATTCATCTCGCCAGTTGGCGAGATTAATCGGAAACAATTCATCTCACCAACTGGCGAGATGATTCTGAAATTCATCTTGCCAGTTGGCAAGATAAATCGGAAACAATTCATCTCGCCGATGTTATCTCACTTACACAATCGGAATAACCTTACCGCAAAGGTTTAGATCGTATCATTGAGCAAAAGTTCGTTTTCTCGACAAGAACCGTGAAAATTGCCTAAACCGTAAGACGACCCAACGAGGCCTAAAACACGACAGCGGGCCACTTACGATTCCAGACGGGAATCGAGCCCAAGCGCAATGACGGTCGAAGCTTGTCCTGGAAGCCGAGAAGAAATGAAAGAAATCAAGAAAAGTAAGATTTCCGTAGAAGAATCAATCAAGAAAGGAAAATTTTCGCGGAAGAACGGATGACGGAAAAGGAAGATGGATCAATCATGAAGCTTATATAAGAGAGATGAAGAGAAGGGGCATGAACAAGTTCTTTTCTCCGCACCAAAATAATTAGGGTTTTTAGATTACCTTTCCGTTCTTGCTAGTGAGTTGCGACTCGATTAGGTTATTCATAGTCTCTATCGTTAGTTCTAGGATACTCGCCGACTGTTCTTATGGCCGAGGCTATCGGTTGATTGTAACACGCTCACGAGATTCAGAATAAGATTTCTTTTACCCTCTTTTGTACTCTTAAATTTATTTTCGTATTAGTTATTTTCATACTCTGATCTTTTTAACGTTTGACTCAATGAAATCCGGGATCTCTGGAAAATTAGAGTTTTTTCTGATTTTCCGTAATTAACGGAAATCGACAGTTTGAATTTCGGTTCCCACAGTTTGACGCTAGAAAGAAGGGGCAAGAGATTTCTTTCACGTCAAATGACAAGTTTAGACATGTCTAGCGAAAATCAAAACAACCAAGTAGCTCTTGACGGTCTTCCGCCAAACAAAAATGTTGAGCAAACTCTGCCAACGAACGTCACCGCAATCAACGCTGGCGCAAACACTGCAGCGTTCGAGGAGATTAAGAAGATGTTCTTGACTCTCAAAAAGAAGCCTGAAGAACAAGACAAACAAACAAGCTCTCTCACAAAACAAGTCGAAACAACAACTGCGAAAACCAGAGCCATCCTCCCACGCGGAACAACTAGGCTCCGCGGGAGAAGACTCAAATTTGCGACTCCGCTCGACAGGATGCAAAACACGCAAAAGGAACCATCAGGACAAAACAACCCCTGATGCGACTCTAAAAACCACGAATGACCTTCAGCCTCTAGACGGGAAAACAGAAGAAAACGAGGATGCGGACGTGCACCCAAGAACAATCTGATTCTTCGGATGAGGACGCGGATGTGCACCCAAGAAGAAGAAGAAGACGCGCGGCTCGAAAAGATCACCAGTTCGACAAGCCCATGACAGAAGAATAAGAAAACATCTTCTGGGTAGAACAGCAAAAACTGGCTGAGGAACAGGCTTGGAACATCCGTAACAACCGCCGACAGGTTTCGAAAGCCAACAACGATGACTTCGACAAAGTTCGCGATCTCCGCGAGTACGTTGCGAAAACCGCTACGGAAGTCCGAGCAGTGAAATCGCAAATCCACCACGCCACCTGTGCAGCACCAGAGATTGATCGAATCCTCAAAGAAGCCCAGAAAATGTCGTTTATGGCACGCATCACTAAGGCACGAATCTTCGATCCCGAAAAAATTAAAATCCCTATGTACGACAGAACCACCGATCCGAAAGCTCATCTCCAAACCTTTCGGATCGCAATGGCAAGATCCAAACTTAAGGAGGGTGAAAAAGATGCAAGTTTCTGTCTCCTGTTCGTCGAACACCTCCAGGGAGCGGCTCTCGAGTTGTTCTCACGATTAAAACGCAACTCCATCAGAAATTTCCGAGAACTCTCTTCGGAATTCCTCATGCAGTACTCCATGTTCATGGATAGGGAAACTTCCAATGTCGATCTGTGGAGTTTGGCTCAGAGGGAAGATGAACCTCTCCGAGATTTCATTAAACGATTCAAGGTCATGATATCGAGAGTCGTTGGGATAAGCAATAAAGTAGCCGTAGACGTCCTCAGAAAAGCTCTCTGGTAAAAATAAAAATTCAGAAATTGGATAGTCCTCGAAAAATCACAGTCGAAAAAAAGTATGCATTGATCACTACAATGGAAGCCAAAGTCATGGGATTTTTAGCATATCAAGGATATCTATGAAGAAGACAGTGATTTGGGAAGCATTTATCAAGCATGTTCCAAGGCTGCCTTTGGTCCCTTTTATCAACATAGGGTTTTCATTTCAGGAACATAAGGTTATGTATACCTCAAAGCTCGATGAGGGAACTCCTACGCGTTGACGCACATGGAGCAGGGTTGATGGGGCACTTTGAAGTTTACAAAACTCTAGGTATACTCACTTATCATTTCTTTTCACAACATCTAAAGAGGGACGTAGATAAGTTTTGCTCAAAAAGCATCACTTTTCTTAATACAAAATCCATGTTACACCCTCATGGTCTTTATATGCTTTTACCTATTCCTACTATGCCTTGGGTAGATATATCTATGGATTTTGTATTAGGCTTACCTTTAATTAGGAAAAAAGGCTCTATCTTTGTTGTATTAGACAAGTTCCTAAAGATAGCTCATTTCATACCATGTGTTAAAACCAATGATGCTACACAAACTGTTGATCTCTTCTTTAAAGAAGTTGGGCGCTAACATGGAATCCCAAAGACAATTGTTTTGATAGGGATGTGAAGTTTCTTAGTCACTTCTAGAAAACCTTGTGGTAGAAACTTGGGACTAAGCTATTGTTTTCAACCACTTGCCATCCTCAAACAGATGGTAAAATTGAGGTTGTTGATACAACACTCTCAACTTTCTTAACAGCCACAGTTGGTAAGAACTGGAGCAATTGGTTAGATTTTTGCAATTTTTTGAATTTGCTTATAATAGAGTTAACCATTTAGCAAATTAGCTTTCACCTTTTGAGATTTTTTATGTATTTAATCCAGATGCACCTATAGATCTTGTTGCATTAGCACCTACTAATCCAACTAACAAGGAGGGTGTGAACAAGGCCAAGGCTATGAAGAAGATCGATTAATAAGTAACAGAAAACTTGGAAAAGAAGACAGTGCAATATAAAGCACGGCCTCCTAAGGGTAGAAAGGAAGTTACATTTGAACCATGAGACTGGGTGTGGCTGTACATGAGGCAAGAGAGGTTCACAAACCAAAGGAAGTCTAAGCTTTCACCATGAGGAGATGGACCATCTAAAGTCTTGGAAAGGATCGACAACTATGCCTACAAACTACACATGCTACGTGAGTTGAAAATTTCATCAAGCATTAATGTAACTAATTTGGCTCCTTTCAATGCAGATTAACCAATTATGAGCTCAAAACCTTTTCATGAGGGAGGGAATGATGAGGATATGGATACCAATAAGCTAAGTGATCAAGAAGAAGTGCCTATGATGATCATTCCACCGAGAACCAGAGCTGGAAGCAAGAGGCATAAGGAAAGCTTCAGCAGATCAATTCAAATTTTAATCATCAGGCAAGAGAGGCTGGAAGCTCAAAGCTCAAGAATTGACACAAGATCCCTTGAGAAAGAACACACTTTGAGTGCATAGAACTGATGTAGAATGGATGAAGATATGAATGAAGATAGAAATGGCTTGTGTTTGAATTCTTGACATAATGGTATGGGGATGGACATGATAAATGATAGATTGTCGATAGAAGTGGATCGAGAGGACCTCACAAGGGCTACGGAAGACCCTTGATACGCCTAATGATCTAGGACACACATAAAGATCAAGACATATTTAGACACGCCAAAATCTGGAACCAAATTTCAAAGAGAGATTTTGATAAAAAAAA
>OVAV01002084.1:0-11821 GCA_900406375.1 Iberis amara
ATATATATATATATATATTTTTATTCCTAATCCGTAAGTAATTAGTGACTGATATATTCCGTCACTAACCATCCGTCAATAATTCTGTCACTAATTACTGACGGAGCTATCGACAGATTACTGACGGCGTATTTACTGACGGATTTTGACNCGGAATCCATTATTGACGCTCTAGAACTGACGGAATCCATCAGTTACCCGTCAAAAACACTCGTTTCTGACGAACTTGTGACGAATTTGTCCGTCAGTAAACCCGTGTTTTCTTGTAAAATTTATGTAGATTCATCATCATCACACGTTTCAAAAAAAATTAAACTCTTGTTCAACACACGATTGAACACTATGTATGTTTTTCCTTTCAAAAAATCAAAACGTAAAAGAAAGATTGAAAGAAGAGGTCAATTAAAGATGATTAAAACAAAACATTTCTTAAGAATCTTAACAGGTTGGTATTTTTTCGAAAGAGAAGATATAAAAACCTTAATCCATTAGGTTTGGATCTTGTCTCTGATACCATGATGAATGTGATGAGAGGAAAGAACACAAAAATGTTTATGAAAAATTATAATAGACTCTCATAAGAAATAAGCTACAATATGCAATGATATATATATAGATAAATAAATAAATATAATTTTCTAATTTAAGATAAACAGAAATCTTGCAAATTTCATAATCTAATATATTAACATATTTTCGTGATTTTTCTGATTTTCTGAAATCTTCACCTTCTGATTTTGGCCAATCTTTACAATCTCCTAATAAGCTACTAAAATTAATTGTAACTAGTTTCCAAGTTGGACATGCTATTGGTAAGTTCTCATAATTACAATAACACATTTGTTCTCACAATTTTTGAGTACAAAATTCTTCCAAATTTCCAAAAGAAAATTATATCCAATTTATCTAATTTATCTTGTTCCTCGACGATGGTTCATAGCATATCCTCTATTATCTGATTGTGCGCTTTGATTGTTAATGTTGATGGGGTGGTTTGAGGATGCTTCGTAGCATATTTTCACGTGGTTCTTTTATCCCATTTGACCTTCTATGGTGTTAAGTTCTATCTCATGCTTATCTACGTTGACCATCTACTATACTTTCCATAGGTAAAATTGGAGAAGTGTTGTTAAAGATATAAGCCGTAACGAACTTTTTACCTGGAACTTGATGAATTGCTAGTTGGTGTGACTTTCGTGTTGCGGTTACGAATTATGTACTCCCCACATATGGCACCAAATATATATGTCAATACATGAAGGTTTAATTTTCATAGCTAAGTTACTAGTTAAACTAAGAATTAACAGGAACAAGAAAAAATTAATAGAATTCAGGATTGGATTAACTGTTTGATGTATACAGACAACAACATTTCAAACTAGTGGCGGATCCAAAAACATTTTTACGAGTTCATTAAATAAAATTATAATTTAAGTATTAATTAATATATTTATATTTATTTATGTCAAAAATCAAATAAAATTGTATATACTTTTGGATTATATTTACAATAAAAAAATAAAACTATTTCTTTCAATTTTTCATGTAAAATAGAATCTCTTTTTCGGATAAATTTTTTTTGACATAGTTATGAAATACATTGTATGTTTTTGTTATCAAATTGTCAAAGCATCTGAACCGATAAAATTTTAGATAATTGAAAAATTGTAAGAAACACAAAAATGGATTATTGAAGTTATGACCTGAATGTATAGAGCACACATCAAAAATACCTTTATACCACACAGGACCGGTCCAACAAAAATAGTGGTCCTAATCGAGAGAATAAAGTGGTCTATCATTGAAAAAAAAATTATTTTCTATGTGGCCGAAAGACCTATATATCTAAAAAATATGTGGCCCAAATATCCATATCTCTGAAAAATATGTGGCCCAGATTTTTTTCCCAAAAGAGTGTGGTCCTAAGCCTTGGCTTAGCCCGCTTATGCCACGGGCCGGGCCTGATACCACATACAAATCATTAGTATTAGTTAAAAATAAAATAAAATCAGGGTTGTCACTTGACATCCCTTGGTATAACGTGGGCCTCCAGTTAATCATACTATATTAGAAATCAGTTTAGAAGTGGATGATAGCTAAGTAATATTAGAAAAAGATGGGTCTTTTTTTGCGGTGTGATACCTTTTATATATACTCGTCGTTTGAATATAGCATTTTTGAATTACATCTAAATGTTCGCTTGACCATATGAGTTCCCTTCTGCCAAGCTATTTTCATGTGCTACTTTATCTTTTAAAAGCGGATTTAAGCTTCGTTCTCGACGTTATGTTTCTCCTTAGACTTATATTGTAACATAATCTTTATTTTTAGTGAATTTTGACTTGGACGAAAATCTTCTCTATCAATCGTACATAAATCGTCTATTAGATTACTCTGGTCAATAATACATGTTCAAAAATTTGGATAACTATTAAGAAACTGCTATAACTATGTCGAATACAATACTAAAAATTTTGAATTAATTGTTTATGCGTGTACAAAATAATCGTCTCTTCTAAAACTATTCACATTTTTGTGTTATTTAGAAATAAAACATGAAAAACTTATAATGCAATGAGAAGTTACAGATTATATAATTCTAACAAAGAATCAATTCTTACAACAAAAAAAAATAGAACAATAAATTATATAAATAGATACAATAGAATAAATTGTCTAATTCTATAATTATCAATTTATGTTATTACTGTGGCCAAATTTATATGGATGTTTCACTAAATTATTATCTTTGTAGAATCAGAGAGGAATAAGAAGTTCTTTCTTATTGATCAATGTTAACCAATTACAAAGATATATACTCTTAAAGAATCGTAGCTCATAACTACTAATATTGTGATTGCTATACATAAGGTAACTTTCCTAAACATGTGGGATATGATATATATGAGACTATCCCAATACCCCCACAAACTGGAGCATGCAAGTCACGAATGTCCCATTTGTCTTTGAACTCCTGAAAAGCTTGTCGGCCTAATGGTTTAGTAAATATATCAGCAAGTTGCACCTTTGTATCAACATGAATGGGTTTCAATGTCTTGGACTATATTTCATCTTGCACAAAGTGACAGTCATTATTTATGTGCTTCATTTTTTCGTGGAAAACAAGATTCATTGCAATGTGAATTGTTGATTTGCTGTCACAATATAGATGTATTGGTTGTGAATGATCAACACCAAGAGAGTGTAGCAGTCTTTTGATCCAAAGAAGATGTTTGGTGATGTATGCCATTGATCTATATTCTGCTTCTGCAGAAGATAAACTCACTGTATCATGTTTTCTTGTCTTCCAAGGGATGACAGATTGTCCAATCTGAACCAAATATCCTGAGACCGAACGTCGAGTTAGTGGACAGCTGGCCCAGTCCGAGTCACACCAACCTGAAACTAGGAAATCATTGTGAGCCTGTAAGAGTATCCCTTGACCAAGATTAGCTTTGAGATAACGCACAACGCGCAAGGCAGATTCCCAATGATCTTCCCGTGGATTCTGCATAACCTAGGCCAGAATATGAACGTTGTAGGCTAAATCCGGACGAGTCGCAGCTAAGTAGATCAATCTACCAATAAGACGCCAATACAGTTCCGGCTTTGAGAGAAGAGTAGATGTTGATAGTGTCAATCGATGATTTTGTTCCAAGGGAAAAGATGCAGGTTTTGCTCCTAGAAGTCCAGTTCTGAAATAATTTCCAAGGCATATTTTCGTTGATACAAGTAAAATCCTTTGCTACTTCGAGAGACCTCAATACCAAGAAAAAATTTCAATGGTCCCAGATCCTTCATGTGAAACCTGGTAGCAAGATAAAGATTGAATTTATTCATTGCTTGCAGAGAGTTGCTGGTGATGATCTCATGATCATGTCGTCAACGTAAAGCAGAAGATTGATCTGCACTATAGCCCAAGCAAAGGTAAACAAAGAATAATCCGAGAGTGATTGAGTGAAGCCATAATCGCGAAGAGCGGTAGTTAATTTCTCAAACCAGCATCTCGGGGCCTGTTTTAATCCGTATATTGACTTACATAACCTACAGACCTTAGTAGAGATAGGGGATTGAAATCCAAGAGGAGATTTCATATAGACCTCATCATCGAGATCGCCGTGCAAAAAGGAGTTGTGGACGTCCATTTGGTGAACCGACCAATTGTTACCTACTGCCACTCTAAGAAATACTCGGACTGTATCCAATTTAGTGACGGGAGAAAAAGTCTCACCGTAATCAATACCCTCTAATTGTTGATTACCAAGTGCGACAAGACGTGCTTTGTATCCTTCTACAGAGCCATCAGAGTTGTGCTTGACTTTGAATACCCATTTAAAGCCAATAGCACGTTTTCCATGAGGTAAAGTCTCGAGTGTCCTAGTATTGTTCTTTTCTAAGGCGTCAATTTCATTTTTCATTGTTCTCCAAACCTCCTGTTTTATTGCTCTGTGAAAACTGTGCGGTTCATCAGCAACAGTGACTGCAGCAAGGTAAGTTTAATGTTGATGAGAAAACCGATGACAGTTAACATAGTTGGCAATTGGATGTAGAGAACTAGTTTTTGTATGATCCAGAAGTTGGCTTTGAGCAGTGTTAACAACAAAGTTTTCGAGTTTTACAGAAGGTTCACAACGCCTTGGACCTCTACCCAATAATTCAGCTGGAGGAGATTCAGAGATGACAAGAGGAGGGCCTATAGCTGTTGTTGGTGCTGGCAAAGCAGTATATTGGGATGAAGAGGTCACTGTTCCAATAACATTAGGTTCAACTTGAGACAAAGAGGCCATTGTTCCAACAATATTAGATCCATGTTGAGCCAAAGTATGAGGAATTGGTAAAATGACAGGAGCAGTAATAGTGGATCTTCATTATCAGTGGCACTCATGGCCAGAGAAGTCCATGACGGAGGTTCAACATGAGTATTAGAAGATGGCAAAGCATATGGAAACTCTTCTTTATAGAAAATAACATCTCGGGTAATAAAAAACTTCTTTGTCTCAAGATCAAGTAATCTTCATCCTTTTTGTCCATAAGGATATCCCATAAATACACATTTACGACTTCAAGAACAGAAATACCAAGAACTTTGAGATGATCATAATTGGGTTTCTTATTATGCATTTTTTTCATAAGGAGTTAAGCCATGAAGTACTGAAGTCAGAGTACGATTTATGAGATAAGCTGCTATCAAGATACATTCTACCCAAAACTGGATTGATAGATGCGATTGAAACCGTAAAGCTCGAGCCACATTGAGTATATGGCGATGTTTTCTTTCCACCCATCCATTTAGTTGAGGTGTCCCAACACATGACGTTTCATGTAATATCCCTTGACTATGTAGAAATGAAGTGAGACTGGTAAATTCAGTACCATTATCACTTCTAAAACATTTCACATGTGATTGAAATTGTCGGGTAGTCATTGCAATGAAGTGCTTCATATATTTGGATGTTTCAGTTTTATCATTGAGTAAAAACAACCAAACACTTCGAGTAAAATCATCAACTAAGGCGAGAAAATATCGAGCACTGGAAGATGACGGTGTGCGATACGGTCCCCACAAATCACAGTGAACCATTTCAAAAGCAAATGTTGTTTTATTCAAACTTGTTGGAAAAGAAAATCTGGTTTTTTTGGCACGATGACAAACATCACACAGTTTACTGGAAAAAATTAGAAAGTACAGCAGCATCTCAGATGGAATCAACTGTCTTTGGAGAAGGGTGACCAAGACTCTTATGCTACAATGTGTAAAGCTTTTCCTCTTGTGTAGTAACTGCAACAACTTATTTCATTCAAAAAAGATAAAAAGTTCCTTGAGTCTTTTAGCCGCTCCAACCATCATCCTAGAAGCACGATCCTGGATTAGACAAAACTGATCAACAAGTTGTACTACATATCTATTTTCATCCATGAGTTGAGATAGAGAAACCAGATCAGAATGAAATCCTTTAACATAAAACACATACTGAAGAATCAGAGAAGGTCCCAACACAACTATGCCTTCTTTATTAGAAATACGTTCGCGACCATCAACAAGAATTATCACAACTGGTGGAATCGATCTAACATACCATAGGAGATTCAAGAGTGCCGGTGATATGATGAGAGGCACCTGTGTCTAAAATCTAAAAAGGATATAAACGCATACCTGTTAATTTTTCGATTGAGTTGATTGAGCCGCCATTGAGAATAGTGACAAGATTCTACCACTATGAGTCACTCAGACCTTGAATTTCATCTCGATCTTTATCAGAAACAACATAGTTGACTTGTTCGATTCTCTGAGAGGTAGGAACATGGACAACATTCGCATATGAGGGTTTAGAACTGTGACCACCAATTGAAGCTCCACGACCATGATTTAACATGACCCTAGCCCTAGAAATCTCTCCCCACCACTCAGGATAACCAACAATGGCGAAACAGTATTTTGAGGCATGACCCAAGCGTTTACAGTGCATGCACGGTATGGTTTTTGCAAGATCATCAGTAACCCGAGAAGAGGATAATCTGCCACTGTTTTGTATAGCAAAAGCTGTTATCTCAGGAGCATCATCAAGTTTACGAGTATTCGTTTTGAGATCTTCTTCCTATCTAACAATATTGTAGACAGCTTCAAGAGTTGGAAGAGGATAACGAGAAACCAATGTAGATCGAACAGTGTGGTATGTGTCATCAAGACCACAAAGAAAATCGTAAACTTTTTCTTCATCCCGATCCTTTTCTTGGAGTGTTGTCAAATCACAAGTGCAGTTTGCACATTTACACACACGAAGTGGTCTACACGCAGACATACTGCCCCATATACGGTGAAGCTTTCCGTAATAGGCTTCAATGGTCAGGTCTCTCTGTTTGCAATTAACCAAGTCAGCCTTTAGTTGTTGAATCCTTGGTTCATTGGTAACAGAAAAACGTTTGTGCAGGTGATCCCACAAATCTTTCCTAATATCTCTGTGAGATGTGTGAGATCGAAGTGAGGATATAATAGTCATCTTGATCCAGAAAACAATTGTCCACAAATCTTCAAGATTTGAAGAACCCCCAGCAAGTCTTTGGATGGTTCCATCAAGGAATCCAAACTTCTTTCGTGAGCTAAGCGCCGTCTTTATGCCACACGCCCACTCATCATAGTTGGATCCGTTCAAAAGCGGATGAGAATCACAGCTCCAGGGTTGTCAGCCGAAGTCAAGTCATAGGGAGAGATTTTTCTCCTTGTTTCAGTTACAATCAAGTTTGTTTTAGTCATCTTGAATCAAAAAGAAAAAATTTTCAGAATTGTAATGGTTCAAGCTCTGATACCATGAAGAATCAGAGAGGACGAAGAAGTTCTTTCTTATTGATTAATGTTAACCTATTACAAAGATATATACTCTTAAAAAATCGTAGCTTATAACTACTAATATTGTGATTGCTATACATAAGATAACTTCCCTAAGCATGTGGGATATGATATATATATATATATGAGAGTAATCCCAATAATCTTAACTAATATCTCAACTTGATATTAGCTAAATCGAAACCAAAAAAATCAATTTACTTGTATATTTTTATTTATCGATTTAATATTAATTCATAAAAAAGTTTGATGTTATTTAGATTTCTAAGAAAAAAACTCTATGGTATAAAAGAGGTAGCAACAATTTACCATCGGCTTGTTCATATTCTACCAACCGTTATTTCATACAAAATTATTACATATTATAAAACTTTGGTTCTCTTTTGTTCTTGGTTTGACACATGTCTTCTATCTCTACTCTAGAAAACAATAAAATGTCATGATCTAATGTTTGTGTCTTTATCATGAACAACAAAGGGTCACGTCTCTTCGATTTAAAATTTCTTTCACCACTTTTCAATTTACATACGAGTCATGACTTTTAAATCTAATAAACTCATCGCGTTCTATATTTTTTTAAGAGGAAAAAAGGACGTTATGAAGTGTTTATGGTTACATGTTGATCTAGTGGTAAGTTTGATGGAGAAATGCAAGCTATTACAACCAATGATTCAAATAATTATAGAAAGTACAACAGACAACGAATGAATTCTTTCCAAAACTCTGCATCTGAACGATGATGATGAGTAGTCCCAGAGAGTAATTGTAACAGTTTCTTTTGGGTAGTAATGACTACCTCTTTTTTGTCTTTTTTCATTGAATAAATATCAAAAGAGATGGAGTAACAACTCCTACAACTTAGGAAGCAAATAACGTGAGAGACTCTCTTCCTCAATTACAGGAAGTGGAGAAGAACAAGTCTCATTATTGAAACAAGGAAACAATTAATTTAACCGAGTCTTAATACTTGAGATTAAACCAGCTTCAATCCAAATACTTTCGGTTAGGCACTTTCTTACGGACCGGTCTGGTTCTGCCTTCCTCTAGCTCATCAATACTCTCCTCCCGGCGAAGAACCTTGTCCTCAAGGTTCGGATTGAACTCCGGAAAACTGGCTTTGAGTTGTAAGATATCTTCCCATGTAGCATCATCTTCAACAAGTCCTTTCCAACTAATGAGAGCTTCCTGTATGCGTGTTCCTCCTTTAGTGACCCAACGAGTCTTCAGAACCGCCAATGGTTGTAATATCAAGAGACCATTCTCACGTAAAGGAGGTAAAGTTCCCATCACAGGCTCATTGGCACCAATGTGTTTCTTCAACAATGATACATGAAAAACAGGGTGAATTTTTGTACCTTCAGGAAGTCGAAGTCGATACGCCACTGCTCCAACCCGAGTCTCCACTTGAAATGGCCCATAATACTTATGAGACAGTTTGTGAGAAGAACGGCGAATTACGGACTGTTGACGGTATGGCTGGAGGCGTAAATAAACCCAATCATTAACTGTAAACTCCACATCTCTTCGTTTAGCATCTGCGAATTGCTTCATTCGATTATTGGCTCGCTGCAAATGTGCTTTCAGCTCTCCTAACAGCTCGTCTCGGTTACGAAATTGTTCATCAATCTCCTCATTCAGAGAAGACCCAATCTTGTAGGCTGGAATTGGTGGAGGTGGTCTGCCATAGAGTACTTCAAATGGTGTAGTGCCGGTGGAAATGTGAAAGGTAGAGTTATACCAGAATTCAGCCCAAGGTAACAACCCACTCCACTGTTTTGGCCGATGGTGGACAAAGCATCTCAGGTACTGCTCCAAACAACGATTAACTACTTCAGTTTGTCCGTCGGACTGTGGATGATATGCAGTTGACATATTCAGCGTCGTACCGGATAATTTCCAGAACTCGCGCCAGAACAGACTGATAAATACAGGGTCTCGATCACTCACAATAGAACGCGGTATACCGTGTAATTTGACAATAGTTTCCACAAATTTAATTGCTACTGCCCGCGCCGTGAAGGGATGTGTGAGCGCAACGAAATGAGCAGATTTGGTTAATCGATCCACCACAACCATAATCGAAGTGAGACCCTCAGAACGCGGTAATCCATCGACGAAATCCATGGATATATCCTCCCAAACTCTAGCTGGAATCGGTAAAGGTTGGAGCAGTCCACTTGGTGCTAGTGAATCATATTTTGCCCTTTGGCAGACATCACAAGAAGCGACAAATTCCCGGACAGTTCGATGCATAGAGAGCCAGTAAAACTGTTGGGCTAAGCGGCGGTAGGTGCGCAAGACTCCGGAGTGACCACCGATTGGAGTGCTGTGATGTTCCACCAGTAATGCGTGAATTAGAGAAGAACCAGGGGGAACAACGATTCTGTTGTGATAACAAACCAGGCCGCTACGCCATTCATAGGGCTTGCCGGGTTTAGCTTGAGCTTCCTGCCCTATGCGAATCATGTACGGATCTGTGACTGTCGCAGCTCGAATGTCTTCCCAGATAGATGATTGTTGTGTGAAAATCGCATCTAAAGTTGGGCTGCCAGAAACCCGAGACAACGAATCAGCTGCGGAATTAGACCGACCTGGTCGATATTGAATCTCATAATCGTAACCCACCAATTTGCCCATCCATTTCTGCTGTTCTGGTGTTAAAATACGTTGTTCCAGCAAATAACGAAGAGACTTTTGATCAGTTTGAATGATGAAATGACGGCCCAATATATATGGTCTCCATACCCGGATTGCCACCACAATTGCAAGCATTTCTCTAGCATAAGTCGACCAGGATTGTTTGGAAGGGCCTAAGGAACGGCTCATGAAGGCAATAGGCTGGTCATTCTGTGTTAACACTGCCCCGATACCTTCTCCTGAAGCGTCCGTTTGAATGATAAACGGTTGGGTGAAGTCGGGTAGTGCAAGACTTGGTGTCGAAGTAACCGCGGTTTTCAGCTGTTCGAAAGCTTGTTGAGCTGCTGGTCCCCACTCAAACTTTCCCTTACGTAACAAATTCGTGAGAGGTCTCGCAATAATGCCATAACCTTTTACGAACTTGCGGTAGTAGCCGGTGAGGCCTAGAAATCCGCGCAGTTCCGTAACAGTGGTAGGTATGGGCCATCGAGTCATTGCTTCAATCTTCATCTTATCAACTTGAACTCCCTGTCCGGTGATAATGTGACCCAAATACTCAACCTCCGATTTCCCAAATTCACACTTCTTAAACTTAACAGCCAGTTGATGTTGTCGGAGAAGTACAAATACTTGTTGAACATGGTGAATATGTTCTATCCATGAAGCACTGTAAATAAGAATGTCGTCAAAGAACACCAATACTGACTTACGGAGGAGCGGTCTGAATATGGTATTCATAAGATCTTGGAATGTCGATGGCGCATTGCAAAGACCGAACGGCATAACGAGATATTCGTAGTGGCCGTTATGAGTGCGAAAAGCAGTCTTGTGCACATAGTTTTCTCGCATTCGGACTTGGTGATAGCCTGCCGTGAGATCAAGCTTAGTGAATACCTTGGCGCCGTGGAGCTCATCTAACATATCATCGACAGTCGGCATTGGAAATCTGTCTTTGATGGTGGCATTGTTGAGAGCTCGATAATCAGTGCAAAACCTTCATGATCCATCCTTCTTCTTAACGAGTAAAACTGGTGATGAAAAAGGGCTGAAACTCGGTCTTATGATTCCCGAATCAAGCATCTCCTGCACTTGCTTTTCAATTTCTTCCTTCTGATAGTGTGCATAGCGATAAGGTCGGACATTAATAGGATCAGTCCCCTCCCGTAATGCAATGTGATGTTCGATCTCCCTCTTAGGTGGAAGACTCGTCGGTGTCTGAAACAAATCTTCAAAGGATTGAATCAATTCTTTGAATTCATCTGTAATGGCAGACAAGTCGGTGATCTCTGCGACAGGGCAAATAGCAAAGATCGTATGGCCTTGCTTGACTTCTTTGGTGAATTCACTTGGGCTGATCAGTTTTGTCATTGTGGGCTTCAGTCCTTGCAAAATCTCCTATTTTTGGGCCCAATTAATGGTTAGGGTCTGGGCCTTCCAATCGCAAAGAATTGGCCCTAATTGTTCCAACCATTGAACGCCTAAAACGATGTCGATGCTCAGGTGAGGTAACGCAAACAATGTCACCGTAAATTCTGTGTCACCGATTCGCACAGCCACCTTCTCGTATTTGCCGCAACACTGCAATGGTACCCCATTGGCGACTCTTACCACGAATGGAGTTGTCGGTGTTAATGGTAGCTTCAGTCCGAGTGCTGCCTTCTCACTGATGAAGTTGTGTGTAGAACCGCTGTCTACTAGCGCCATGATAACACTTGAATTTCATGATTTGTACATATCATTTCTTGTCACTTTTTAGTCCTTTAGGATTGCATTTAGCATGTTTATAGTTGAATTTTCAAAGTTTGTGATTTTTACGAAGTCTTGCATTAGGATTTGCAT